>JAOEHI010036778.1:0-22951 GCA_025447815.1 Percopsis transmontana | reverse complement strand
AAATTTTTTGTTTGGTTTTTTTTGTTTTTTTAAGTGGTTTTTTTTTTTTTTTTTGTTTTTTTCCTTTTGACTCAAATTTCCAAAATTTTTTTTTTTTTTTTTTTTTTTTTTTTTTTTTTTTTTTATCTCAGCCCTCAAACATTCACTAGCGTTTTCCTTTGCAGTTTAATATTGACTACACAGGTCTTGGACAACTTTATTTATCTGTTTATGCACTGTATCGTCTATCATTTAAACACAGTTTGTAGTAGGCTACACGGATACACACCTATTTGTCATCTTGGCAGTGAGTGCCTGTGGAAGGAAGGGTGTGGTGGGAAAAGGTGAACTTGTGGAGCTTTGCCAAACAAATCCGGTTATACAGAAAGACCACTCTTCAGTAGCCCAATTTTAAAATGCAATTTGCTCGTCCTTGATTTCCAACCTCTATGCTCACCAGTGATGTTCACCCATCTGCTCCATTTCTTTGCTCTCCCGCTGACTTTACAATTAGGTCAAAGCAAATTACAATTACATGCTGCTATTAGGCCTACATGGAGCAGATAAGGGTTAGGCATCTTGCTCAAGGATACTTACAGGTAGGCCAACTCTAGGGTTTGAACCCACGACCTTCTGACTAGGTGTCCAACTCCTAGACCACTAGACTATTCTGCCCCTCGTTCCGTGTCCCGTCCTCTCCTCACCTCAACACATCACATGTCCATTCCGTTTTATTGCTAAATCCATCAGAGCATGGTATCTGCGTTCACTTATTACAATGGTTTATTTGCTCCTAAATACCAGAGCGCTGCTGTATGCTTAAACCTACTGTACATTCTAGTTGTTATTATGGGCGGTGCCTATATCCGGACATGTTTTAGCGCCGTGGTCCTTTGATGTCAGTGGAATAGCAATTGCTATCTTAATTTAAAACGCTATAGCAGAAAACAACTTGCGATTTCAAGGAAAAAACAATATAGGACAAGAGATAAAATCATTAGCCTTTATTAAACTGTAAACATGCTATTGTCAGCAATAACTGCAACTGAACGCCAATGTAGAAATAATTGCCATCTTTAGAAGCAGTAAAATTTAGTTTTTTAGAGGGGGTAATCATTTTTTTGGTCATATTTAGCTATATCGATGCCAACTGCGGCAAAGTCATTCTGAGTCAGGATTTCTGACCCCAATGTTAAATAGTCAGACTGTCACTGTCATTCAAACTCTGTTGGCACGACACTCGCCCTCCTCTGCTTCTCTCAACCTGCATGTGAACTCCCTCGTCGGGGCGTGGTTCCATGGGTGGGGATCTGGGCTGCGGTGGGGAAACTTTCTCAATACCATTGCGCTGCAGTCGTTTTGACAAAGGTTTGGAAACACAGTGGCTTTTTAATCGTCATTCGTAAGGATTTCGGCCAAGACACCACAATGACGGCGGAGCCCTTGCGTTCAGCGATGTCCATCTGTAATTCGGAGGACACGTCGCTGGCGCTGCCATCCGATAATAAACTGCGCTCCGGACAGCAGCGCGTCCTGGATCAGGTTCACACCATCAAGAGGAGCAAGTCTAAACAAGGGAGGAACGGAACGCTCTCTCCCTCACCCACAAGTAGGAGAACAGGTTTTTCTTTTCCAAAACTCTAGTTTTCTTGCTGTAATGCCATACTATGAAACTGCTTAAGTTTGATTGTAGCCTTAGAATAACCTATGTTTTCCTCACAATTAACCCTTTCATACACCAAAAGTGTATGAACTTGTGTACAAATATTCGAATTGCGTATTTTGGAAATGCACGACGGGAAAGTTAGAACGTTATTGCTGATATGGAAATAGAACAATTTTCAAACCGTTGTTTCTAATATGAACGCCATAAAATGCATTCAGGTCAAAGCCCTAAAGAGTAGGCCTACTCACCTCAGATGTCTTCATCAGTAGTATCATTTATTCAGTCATTGTAACAATATGAAAATATAGGAGTCAAGTGCTAAAAAGCTTGACATGATGATTAGGTGAAAAATAATATAAAATATTTTACTTACTGAAATTACGTGCTTCTAAAGTGAATATGAACATTGCTTGTACGTGCACTATAAGAAGACACTGCACGTAGGCTCTGGGCTGGTCTCACGCGACACAGCAAGACCATTGTTCTTAACACACAGGTGTCAGGAGAAGCACCACTTCGCTATAGGCACATCCAAGGTTAAAATGCTAGAGAATTAATGTACAAAGTGATGTCAAACTTTGGCTCCCAATAGACATTAGAACTTAACTGGTAGTTGCCATGGCAACCAAAATCCTTTAATGGTTAACGCCTTACCACAAAGTTGGGATTTGTCGCTGACACTGATAAATGTTAATTACCTATGGATATATCCTGTATCAGCAGTGATGTCAACTGGGGTACAAAGGTTTTAATACGTGCACACATTTTGTTCTAGTGTAAATATAGTGTATTGTAAATATTAACTGTTTTGAGGAGTGAATGATACACTTTGGAGTAATGTTGTGCAAATTCATAGGTGAAGTAACCTTGTTACATAATGCTGTTAACAAAGGTACTGATTGTAAGTCGCTTTGGATAAAAGCGTCTGCTAAATGCTTAAAATGTAAATGTAAAATGTAGTGTTATATATTATATATTAATCAATATAAATTGAAGAAGCGGTTCTTAGCTTGATCGCATGCATGTGTACGTACATATTACCTAAGGGTCAAAAGAGGTTAAGAATTACTGAACTACAGTATAACATGTAGCCTTTAGAAGTTCTTCAAAATACATTTTGTGTTTGACAACTCAAACACAAAGATACAAAGATGAGGCAACCCCAACCTGCTCATTCTGACATGTCAGTGTGTGTAGTCGGACAAATACAACAGAGGCCTTATCACCATGCCTACACGGCTAGGTAGGTGTGACGCAACTGTGCTTGTTTATCAATCAACCCGATATAGTGACTTGTAGCACTTCGTTTAATGTTAGGGAACACAGATCGTGCCGTGCTGTCTTAATTCATAGCTCTGTCACCTGACCTGCTCTCAGCACTCTCCATCAACAATTAGGTTTGTCTGCTTCATGTTTTTCTTCTGCTTTGCCGACTTCTTCTCTGTCTGCCTCCTCCTCTCTCTCTCTTTATTGAAGTTTATATTGTCTTTTTCTCATATTTTCTCATTCGTCTTCCTCAGGTCCGACTTCAAAGACAGTGTTTGAATCTTTCAAGTTTTCTCCATCCATAACAAATGAGACGTTCAGTCGCACCAATGGGTCATCAACCCTCTACAAAATGGTAATTTGTACTCTCAAGCAACAAATATGCATATTTGGATAAAAGCGTCTGCTAAATGACCTATAATTGTAGCCTGTTGGTGACACCTGTTTTTAGAACACGATTATGGGAGTTTTTCTCAGGCTGTTGTAGAAATTATAGTATATAGAATATGTACGATGAGTTGGAATCCTCTATCTTGTGGAAGATTCTTTATTATTATGTAGCCTACTAATTGTTTTACTAATGCTGCTCCCCACGTTTTTTAGCTTAATTTATTAGCTTCATTAAGGTGAATCATGTTTATTTGTGCACATATGAAGGTGCAACTGTGTGTGTGTGTGTGTGTGTGTGTGTGTGTGTGTGTGTGTGTGTGTGTGTGTGATAGAGAAAGAGAGAGGAACAAAATATACACCCCTAGGCATGTTGGCGGGCTCATGTTAATATCTGCAGCAATGGGATGTTAGATGTTAGAACCCCCTTCTATCCCAGAGGGATTTACATTTCAGAGCTACAGTATGTCTTCCTCCTGGCCTAACTGAAATTTGTTTGAACAAAACAGCATCAGATTCTCCTTTTTTTGGTCAAACAAATGTAACTATATTCTGAACAAACCTTCGTTTAGCATGTCATTTGCCTTTGCATGTTCCCCTGGATGCCAGGGATGCAAGGTCGTGTCAGGGGCAACAATCAATTCATCCAAATGTCTCAAAGGAACACAGTAGACTTAATTATTACGTTATTATTGTTTGTGTGTGTGTGTGTGTGTGTGTGTGTGTGTGTGTGTGTGTGGTTTACGTGGGCTGGGGTGGGGCTGGCTGATCTGCCTCCCTGACAGTGAGCTGAGGTATGTCTAGAGAGTGCGATAATATGTTTGTGCTGATGAAGGCTAATAACTCATCATCACATCACTGCATGCCTCTCTGTCCCCACCTCTGTTTTTCGTTAGTTAGTTAGTTTTGTTTAAATCTGATCTAAATTGTTCGGTCAATGTAGGAATATTTAAACATGACTAAAGAATGTGGAGAATGTGATCCGTGGGATCTGGAAACTGGGCTCTTCCTTATTTGTTACAGTAGTAGCTCTTTAAATAAATACTGTATATGGTTTCTCTTGTGTTCCATGCTGGTTGCCTGGAGAGACAATGTACAGTATACAGCCATAATAATTAGGTGTATGTTAATGATGCAAACCTTACGTATACCCACAGTCTCAACAGCTTGTTAGGTATTGTTTACGCACACCAGAAGTGTGCTATAGCCCGGTCAATACGAATGCATCCTCTTTGTCTGTACACTATTTGTTTTACTGAATTTGCATCTCTCTCTCTCTCTCTCTCTCTCTCTCTCTCTCTCTCACACAAACTCTCTTTTCCTGTCTAACATCAGATGAGCCAAGGCATAAACAAATAAGTGAGCAAGCAGGCAGTGTTTTGAAAGGAAATAACTTGTCAGCCCCAATGATGGTTGATGACAAATGCCTTTTCCCGTGCACCTTTCAGACTAAAGGGTTACAAGGCTCAAATGTAGCTAGGGCGGCGCTCCCTCCTTTTGGGAACAGAAAACACAGCTGGCAACCAGGAAACAAAACAATCTCAACAAAAATTCGGAATGTAGACGCGAGTACAAAGCACTGCCGTGTCTGCGTTTGTGTGTGTGGGTGTATAGACCAAAATGTGAATTGATATAACTTGCTTCAAGAAATCTTGGCTTTCGTTGTTAAAGTCATTAATAATGGGGTTTTATTTTGATATCTTTAAGGCACAGGCTTCCTTAGTCAGTACTAACTTCCTTAGTTAGTACTATTGACTTCTCCAAGGCACCATTGTGCCAGGCTGACAAGGGCGGTTCAGGAGGATTATCAAGGCTTGGGCTATAATTTTACCCAGGCTGTGCCAAGCTGCTTAGTTCCAGTGGTGCTTATAAGAGAGGGGGGTTCATGTACACACAAATACATGGAATTTGGGCGTAGTGCAGTGTGGTAAGCAGATGATTTCCCTGCAATGATAACCTTCATTCCAATCTGAGTTGATGTCGTTACATCACTTACACGATTGCATACAGACAACCACCAGTCAATGATTATCTTTTCCACTAAGCTCCAGCTTCTGCTGCAGTTGCCAATAATCTTTATAAGGAGCAACACAGGATGTGAGCTTTTTGCTTCTCACAAGGCGATTATTTCCATTGAAATTTTCTGACTTTCTGCTAGATATCCTAATAATTTTGATGACTTCCATAAACACACAGATACACCCCACAAGCAAACACAGTTTCAGTTACTTGCACACGTATACGACAAATACTCTCTCACTCATAAAATGATTATTGCTTCATCCTCTCACAATCATGTAAACATGTCCATGTATGCTTTTTACATGACATAATATGAGCAGATATGTGTGTTACTGTAGGTATTGAATGTGTGAATATTTTTATGTACCCTATCCCCTACAGCCTCTAATATTGGGCAGACAGGTCTAACAGGTGCAGTCTCTGACTTCTAAGCACACACAAAGCTCCTCTGTGAGAAACCACTCTAGCTTTCGTCAAGAATGGTTCTGTTGAGCTAATCAACAAATGTAGATATCATGTTTCTTTGGTGGAGTTGAGGTTTCTTGACTGTACTTAGCATGCTGCTGTCACCAACATAGACGCTGTGGAAGAGTATTAGTACACTGGCTTTGTGCGAAGAAATTCCTGTGTCTTGGTTTACATGGGGGATGGGGGGGGGGGGGGGTGTGAGTACTATTGTAATGGAGAGAGGCTTTCCTTTTTCACTCTAACCGGGATTGTTGGCTGAGAGGCTTCCCAAGATGTGTAGTTATTTAGGTTATGGCCATTCCTTTTCATAATATTGTCACTTCTCTGCTCTGCCTAGTGTTTTTCCTAATAATAATAATAATAATTTCAACAGTTACCAAATAATCTATATTTTCAGACTGGTGCTCAGAAAAGCCGCACTCAGTCCGCTAAAAGCACAGGACGAAGACATGTCAGCACCTCCAGCCAATGGGATCGGCGCTTTAAAACCTCCACCTGGCCCCAGCCACCCAATGGGCTGCAGCCAAGCCTTAGTGACCCCTTCTTGGTTGTTCCTCTTTCTCCTGCACCTGCACCACCACCTGTTATGGTCAGTCATTTATGGATTTCGCACACTGGATAATGCAGTGGTTCTCACATATCTTGAAACAAGATGTTCTATTTATTATGATTGGTTCTTTTCTATGACACTAAGCCTGTAGTATGATATGATAAGAGAGATTTCCTACCGTCATTGTAAAATACTATAATGTCTTGTCCTGTCTTCAGAAAGCCAAATGGCAGAGCCAACAGACCAATCTGAGTCGAACAAGTAGGCACAGCACCTACTCCACGTCCAACGGCAATGCTCAGTTGGTCAGCAGCCAGACACGCATAGTTCGCCCGCCCTCGGCCCAGTCACACCATGAGAGCAAAATGTCTGTTGCCAAGGCAAGCAAGACAGAACAGTCCACGTGAGTCCACTTGGTTTATCGCCTGCAGATGTTATGTTATGTTTGTCATTGACATTACCTTATGTGATGTCAAGAATGTTATGTCATTATAGCGTATTTTGTTTTATGAACCTTTGACTGGTTCTTTGGCTCCACCAAATCTCACTAGCTCACATTTACCTCTGGCTCCTGTCATGGGGTAGGGTGGACGGGACGTTCAGGTCCGATATGACCCTGAAAGATGCTGTGGAGTTTCTCACTCATCCTGATGAGAACCTCCAGCAGTACGGCGCCTCCTTCGTTCAGCACAGCACCTTCAAAGAGGACCTTCCAAAGCAGGAGGTCACAGGACACACACACGTGGACACACACAGTCCTTTGTGAACAGTTACACTGTTTGAAATGGTGTTAATGTGTATTGCCCTGCCTTGTCCTAGGTGCTGAAACTTAGGGGAATCCCTCCTCTAGTGGCCCTGCTGCAGAGCCCCAGCTCTGCGGTGAGTCAGAGTGCAGCGGCGGCCCTGAGGAACCTGGTGTTTAAGGATCAGGCCAACAAGCACGAGGTCCAGCAGTGTGAGGGCATCGCCAAGGCCTTGCAGCTGCTGAAGCTGACAGACTCCACCGAGACTCAGAAGCAAGTCACAGGTAGGGCAGGGCCTAGATACCATCACTGTCGGGTCCAAAACCATGTACTTCCAATTGTAGCAATTATGCATTTTTTTTTAAATAATGCTTTATGTGGAAAATTCAAATTGTGGTTTTGGATATTTACCAAAAATAAATGCAGTAGCCTTTATTTGACCATTTATTTTAGCATGTTGTGCCAGTGTCTGAACAGGAGTTGGTCATACAATGCATCACATACATATACATTTGCAGGGCATAGAGAATTAAAAGGCGGCCATCTCCTTCAAATTTCGTGCCAGCTCTCGACAAAACTTTGCTGGGTGTCTTCATGGAAAACACTATTTACTAACAAGCGTAGCACTCAGTGGATTTCTGTAATTTTTAACTGCAATTTCAGCATTACGCTCCTAGTCAGTCAGCCCTTCCCCCGCTGCTGTAAGCTCACACGCTCACGGCGGAGCGGCGAGATTCAATGCATTTCTTATGCGAAACAGCGGAGTGGGAGAGGGAACAGCAAACTCTGCTCGCAGCGGCAAATGTTCCCGGATGTTGGCTGCTAATCCTCCCTCCCAAATGTTTTGCAGCTCCGCTTGAGAGAGCAGAAACTAAGTTGCATGCTCACAATCTCACAAGTAGCTAAACAAATTAATCTGAATTAAGTAAACGATTAGTAATAGCTAGCAGCAATACTCAAAACCTTTTTGGTTTGGGTTTGACCCTTTACAAGTACAAATAATGTCGCTGAAAATAAAATGTGTCAAATTCCGTTGGGTTCCCTGTTGAGTTTGTGGATATGTGGATATAATATATGGGTTTTGATATTGTTACTATGACTGAGATTTATGCAAATTAAATCTGCATATGACACACTGTTTGTATGTAGGACTCCTGTGGAACATGTCTTCAGATGATCATCTGAAGGGGGAGTTAATCGCTACAGCCATGCCTGTGCTGACGGAGTGTGTTTTGGTACCAATTACCGGCTGGTCAGAGAGCACTGTCAACAACAACATACATCCTGATGTCTTCTACAATGCCACGGGGTGTTTACGGTAGGACGAAACTACTGTAAATGCCGTCTTATTTAATGGGACCACCCTACAACCTTACTGCGATGCATACTGCATGCGTGTTCATGCAGGTGGGTATTTGTGTTGATAGGAACCTGAGCTGTGGCCAGCAGAACCAAAGGAAGGCAATGAGAGACTGTAATGGTCTTATCGACTCCCTCATGACATACATCCAGTCTTGTGTGGCGGAGGACAACCCTGACGACCAGGTAACGCTCTGACAAACAGTTTTGCCAGTCCATGAAACCAAATGCCCGTGTTTTTGTGATGCATATCCAACATAAGAAAATTAAACCATCTTAAACAAAGTTGCCATTTCTAATTATAATGATTCCGAAAGACTGCCACCCGGCTGGATCCTCTGCTGTTGTTTCCGTACATAGTACCTACATCATATACCTTCATACCATGTTTTATATGTATGTCCACATATAAAGAACGCTTCACTTAAACATCACCTGCAGCCTATGAGAATATGCAAACTGGTGGCCTAAGTAAAGCATTTTAATGGAACCACACTTTCTACCTCCCACCCATCCAGTCTGTGGAGAACTGTGCATGTATTCTCCATAACCTGACCTACAAGCTGGAGAAAGAGTCTCCAGAGTGTTTTGCCAAGTTCAACCGTCACGTGGCAGACGTTTCCGGGGGTAAGAAGACCTCCACCGTTGGCTGCTTTAGCCCCAAGAGCAGCAAGGTTGAAAAAGAGGTAAGGGTTACATCAGATCGCAGAAACTTTTCTAGGAAGTTTTGGGGGTTCTGCAGGAAAGAACTGGAGCAGTTCCATGACCATTTAGTTCCTGCAAAGGGGGTGGTACAAAGTGGCCAAGCACACATGGCACCGTTTTTAAACCCTTTAGTGAAATACAAAAAATATGTACAAACGCAAACAACAGAGAAGGAAATATGTATAATTGTTTGCTGTGTTGTTGTGATGTCTCAAACACAATCGTGGTTTTTTTCCTTAATATTCATGCATCACGGTGCAGTGGATAAGCAAAATGGACCAATTTCATTATTCTTGAGCTGCGATGGAAAATCTACAAGCATAGCAATTGTAGTGGACTGATGATTTTGGTTACTGAACCACTGTGAGAAACCACAGTGGAAAATTGGCTTTAATCTAACAGGGCTGTTCATCCAACCAACTCTCCCCCCCAACCCCCTGCCCCCTCCACAGAATGTATTTACCAGAAGTGTTCCTGACAACAGTGTCCCATCTGGCTCTCAGTGGCTGTGTCACCGCAAGGCCATGATGGCCTACTTGTCTCTGCTGGGCTCCTCTGAGAAAGATGCCACCCTGGAAGCTTGCTGTGGGGCCCTGCAGAACCTCACTGCCACCAAGGGCCCGGTTAGAGTCTGTGTGTTTGACTGTGTGTTTGTGTGAAAGAAAACAGACTTTTGGTAAAGACAATTGGTATTGAAGCTTTCTTTTAATTCCTCTATGTGTGGTCGGTTTGTGTTTCAGGGGTCCGATGCAATAAGCCACATCATGACTCAGGAGCTGGGAGCTCTGTCATACATCTCCCCCCTGTTAAGGTCTACTAACTGCGGCCTGCAGAAGACTGCAATGTCCCTGGTGTCCAACCTATCACGCACCGGCAGCCTGCAGACACTCATGGGTAAGGCAAGACATTAAATAGTGCATCGTTATGCTATCACAGACATTCACAGACAAATCACAGACTGGTTTCTTTAGGTTACATACAATGCCAGCCACACGACTTCACATAAAGGTCTTGCATGGTTTTATCTGCCCAGCACGGCAGATCCTCCCTGAGCTCACCAAGTACCTGTCCGCTGGTACCCAAGAGATGGGCAAATGTGATGACACCATTGCAAGCGCCTGCCACACTGTACACAACTTGATTTCAGCAGATACAGAGGTCAGCAAGAATGTCATTACCAAGGAGCTGGTGACATCCCTATGTGACCTCAGTGAGAACAGGTAAGAACCATGGCACATGTTCCTCATGTTATCAATCTTTACCTATGAGCCTATTAGTATGGCAACAGCTGCTACAATCTGTTCAGTTTTATTCTACTGTCTGCTACAAGGTGCAGTATAAGTAATATGTCAATACAATTAATCATGTATAGTCTGGCTGCACAGTCTTTCTACATTCTTGCTGACTAGAGGTGTTCCCGCCTAATGCATGCAGATATTTATAAACCATAATTTTAATAATTGCATTAATGATATACTTACCAATAAGGGACATGATTGTGGTAAACTATTTAAATGTTATATTATTATTATTATTATTATTATTATTATTATTATTATTATTATTGTTTTGTTGTTGTTGTTATTATATAACAATAATAATCACTATTATTATTATTCATATTATACAGCAATAATAATAACTATTATTGTTATTATTATTGTTGTTGTTGTTGTCATTGTATATTAATAATAATAATTATTGTTATTATTACTATTATTATTATTGATAATCTTATCATTATTATTATTACAAGGCACTATACCTTAAACAGTTTCTCTCACTAACAGACTTCAATTTAATGGGTAAAAGCAAGGCTATCAATGTTATGCATGCCTTGGTAAAAGAATAGAAATCAGTCTGTAGCCTACTGTTCCTTCCTGTCTGATTCTGATGTTCTGATGCATATTTGTCCTTTCTTCAGCTCCTTCCCTAAAGCCCACAAGGCAGCATCAGTGCTGCTCTACAACTTCTGGAATGACAAGAGCCTTCAAGGAACTCTGAAGAAGGTATCACGTCTTTCTATGATGGTGGAGACAGAGAATTAAGGGTTAAATCTTTAGTGCACAGACACGGTGACAGAGGCTGCTCTGTCACCGTCAACGATGAGTCATTGTTTGTGTGCAGTTGACTCAGACACAAACATTTTCTCACCTTCCCCAGCCCCACCCAGTGCCCCCTCCCCCCCCCCCGGGTGCAGAGAGAGTAGTTACAGAGGAATCCTGGGAAACTGGTCCTTAGAACCGACTCTGTTAGTAGAAATACAGTTAACACTAGGAAGGCCGTTCATGTGCGGAGAGAAGAGAATGACAGAGAGACGAAAGAGGAAGAGATAAGACATGGCGTACGTGACGTGGAAAAACTTAAATCAGTCGTTTACAATTACTCTTTATGTAAACCTGTGCTGTGTTTGCTTAACACACAGCTATAACAGGTTATTGCAGTAACATATGGATTAGGTACCAACAACTTGGCAACTGTGAAATATTAGTTGAGATCAGGAGGGAGGGAACAGCACTCAATTATGACAGAATTATTGACGCATTATTAGAACTAGGGTGTTTTTGTATGTGGGTGTAATATACGTGTGTGTGTGTGTGTGTGTGTGTGTGGTTGTGTGTGTTTAAAGGCATGAGACCAGGAAAAGTACTGTGAAACCCATCATTGAATGTATTTAAATCTTTTGTTGTGCTTGTTGATTTACAGCTGGGAATGAGCAAATCTCTATTTGTCAATGACATCACCACAACAGCGCACAAGTCAATGCAGGTCATAGAATAGTTTCGATGGCCACCATGAAGATGAACAGGTAGGACCTACCTGCTGTATGTGATTTGCTAACTGTATTCTACAGTGTTAATGGGGACCAGGGTTTAAGGTTTAAAGTCGTCGAGAAGAAAGATACTTTTTCCTTGTCATTCTTTATCTGTCTGTATTTAATTGTCACTATTAATCTCCCCGTGTAGGTGGAATCCTGCATGTTTAGACACTATGGTGGACACACCCTTTCCTAGAAGAGAGCGCATGATCTGGAATTTACCTGTTGAAAGTGCCAATCAATTATGCCTCGTGTATTTTGTAAATAGATGAAAGAGCTTTTATTTTAGAGAAATGTCCCGCGGCTTGCCATATTGCTGTTTTTTCCATTTTTTATTATCATGTATGTATTTAATTTGGACATTTGGATGGTCTGTGGACATGTCTCTGTATATAGGTGGTGTGTGCTCGTTGTCAGTGTTAAGCCCTATTTGGACGGGATTCGTTTTACATGTGGAGGTGGGGTAATGTAATAATTACCAGAGTTTCTCAGTTTAGTCCCGTCCGATTGGGCCTTTTCAGTCATTTTGACAGACTGTGGGTTCCCATGTCAGTAAAGATTTCGGCACCTTTTACGTTCTGTAGAGCCGAAGAAATAACTTCAGGTTATACCACTCCTGTGCAATTATATTTTATATTATTTTTAATTATAAAAAAAATAGTTTTTCAGATTTTTTTTTAAGTATAGAGACAGTTCATCATGCATGGCACAGATACATCGGGTCAGTCCAGTCTGTGGCAAACGGCGTACAACACCTGAGGTGGTTATGTACCATTTGTATCCCATGCAAATCGGCCATAAATATTACAGACGTCCTGTGGTAAAATTACATTACTCCACATCCCCATGTAAAACTATTCCTGTCCAAATAGGGCTATAGTGTCAGTATTAAGACAGCTTTAGGGGTGTTTAATGAAATGTTACTTGGCACACACTGAATTATGAGTCATGAAAGCAAAATTGTCGGTCCACAGTGTCCATGTATTGAGACCTTAAGGAGTGGCGTGTCAGTCAGTTGAAGCAGGTTGATGTTGGAATCTACTTCAGGAAGGATAGGAAGGTAAATAATTGAAAGATAAATCAAGAAAACAGGAATTTAAACTGCCAGACTGCGTTTCAACGATTTTTGCTGGGTGATGAAAGCCATAGGTCCATAGTCCTAGCTACCTATACATTAGTTGTGACTAGAGGATTCATACTTTATTTAGATTCTGATAGCTAACCATGCATTGTTGATGTTGCATTATGCATTTGGAATGGGCTACAATGACTATAAGGCCATTGGATCTTCTCAGCATATAAAGCACTGTGCAAACATTTTAGTACATAAACCACTAACTAACCATAGCATTTATACCATAGCAGTAAAACATAATAATTCTCATTGTCAACATACCATGTTTACTGTGTTCTGAATGTTCAATTAAACGCATTGTTCAAAACCTTATGTGGTTCATACTTATGTTCAATTTATTTTTTAATAAATTGACTAATTTCACATTGCCTTGTCATTCAGCAGTCTGTCGAATGCCGTAACCATGGAAACATTTATTAACATTTGCAGCTTAATGTTATATAACATAAAATCATAGCAACTATACACATGTTCTGTACAATACATACTGTATATACTATATACACATACACATAAATATGTATTAACTGTATACTGTGTTCCAGTGTTAGCTCCCAGCCGTTCACTATTCAGCTATAATGAAAGAAATAATTAAGTTAATGTCTCTGGCTGGTATTTTCATCATCAGGTACATCTAACTGGAAGGTAAATGGAAGAATGAATGTAGTGACCAGGATTACATCTCAGGTAGCTGAATGAAGTCTTACTGTAGGTCCAACGGCCTTTTCTATTTTAAATCCAGTCTGGAAAATCCGCCTCCTCTGTTATAAAGTCCTCTGTATCCACTCCTATTCACATCCTGATTCACAATTATCTCAATCCAAACATGATTTTGGACCTGTGCACAAATAGGAACATCAAGTAAAATACTGTCAAATGACTAGTAGTGACATAGTAGTGTTGTTTGGGTTATTTAAGAGTGCTGTGATATACTGTTTGGTACAGTATGTAATTATAAACGTGTGGCTGTTACATACACACAACTTTAATCAGCAGCATTCAATTATACTTGTGCACAAAATTACTATATGTTTAGAAAACATGGGCACTTTTGGTCTGCTTTTAGTTCAGGTTTTCACCATTACAGTGGTAAACCATTGCATCACTTAACCTAATCATACCCTCACAATATCTTAATTTACATTCTTAAGCTGCAGACATGTCAGCCCTCAGTCAACACCTTGAATGAGTCTCCTACACAGTAATAGCATTTCAGTCAGTGATGACTGAAGTGTTTCAGATGGACACAGACGTTGACGTGACTTTAAAGCCTGTTTGTTTTGTCTCGTTTGCTGCTGGTACCATTTGTCCTGCCATTACCCTGGAGAACTATAGGGATTTTACTTCACTTTATTACCAATGGTGCACTCCCCTTACCAAACATAGCTTGATGTTTAGAATAGACATGTTCTATATACATATAAATAAACAATATTTTATGCACAGACAAAAATAGAACAGTCATATATATTACCATAGAACCCTCATATTCTGTAAATAGAACAGATATATTTTATGCACATAGACAGAATAAATTAGACACATTCTATGTATAGTTGCAATTATTTAGACTACTTTAGGTTATTCATTTCTAATTAGTTGTATCCCTTCCGATTTCTAACACTAAATGCTTATCAGAACTGCAGACAACAACTTTTTCATTCATGCATATGAATAAAGAAACACATCGCAACCCCAGCCTTAAACCGCAACAAGCTTAACGTGGGTGGAGGCCTGGATGTTTTGCTTTGGATATCGTGTCAGAGCCTGTCTCCTATTTGTATGGTGTCTATGTCTGTCTGTCTACTTGAGTCTATGCCACTGCATGGATGCCTTGACCAAATCACATTGTAGTTCATTTCATTTTATTTGGAGTGCTAAAAACAGTCACATATACAGTACGTACAGCAGTGAAGATATAAGCAAAGATATTCTATGAATAGATGAATATGGATGGGTGGATGGATACATTCATTAACTGCTGAAAGTATTCATTAATATATGAAAGCATGTATTAAAAAATGAAAAAAGTAAATACGTACTCATTGTCTCTATTGTACTGAAATGTTTAATGGCATTAACATAAGGCACTGAGGGGACAGACAGAAGAAGTCTAACTGGAAAGTAGACGTCTTAAGGAGGCAGGGCAGACGGCATGGGTGCATGCTGATGGATGGGCTTCTCAGGAGCGACGGCTGTTTGGGCGGGGATGACAGGTCCTTCTATTTCCTCAGGCCTCTCTTGGTTCTCTTGGAGCTGGTGAAAAACGGAGCCAAGGAAGTTACAACCCATTCGTCCACACACAAGTGAGACAGGACACACGACACCAGCAAACATGTCGACTCCCCTACCAGCGTGCTTTGACGGACACACCCAGCCTTATTAGAAGTCGGCATGATAAGTATGAGTTGTAGAGTCTCACGGTGTGGAGTCATTTTGAGTCATTTTTGAGGACAGAAGCCAGAGGGTGGGACAATAAGATATTCCACGAAGACACACACACACACACAAACAGAGAAAGCATGCACGTATGCAGACACACATTCCATAAAGGTGCCTGCAACAATTGTTCCCCCCCAAAAAACATTGTTGGGAAATATTTTACTAAATGTATTATCAAACCTAGAACTAAACACCCTATTTTGGAGACGTTCATTCATTTTAATGAGCCACTGGCTGCTGATTGGTGCGTTTGAAAGGTGCAACTTTCTGGGTAAGGGTGGAGATGGGGCGTGTGTGTGTGTGTGTGTGTGTGTGTGTCTGTCTGTCTGTAAGTAATAAGTAACAGGGGAAGGCATCCTCACGTCTTCTGGTGGTCGCTCACACGGTTCCTCAGCACATTGATCTGTGACAAAACATCCAAATGTCACTGTACAATAACAAATAGAGGCCATACAATCCCCCATCGGACCTTAATGGGTTTCTCTGTACTGCTGTAGCGCGCCCACCTCGTATTTCTGTGTGGTAATCTGGTAGTGCAGATCAAACTTCTCAGACTCCAGCTGGTGCATCCACTCCCACAATTCTTTAGCTTTCTCCCTGTGAGCCATAACAACAGAATGAGATGATGAATATTTGTATTATTATACTGCTGTCGTATATGTATTACTAATCATATTCAGATTTTGAATTCATAATTTGGCTTTAAAATGTATCACATCCCATCAGTGTCTTTGAGAATCTCCTAAAGTCATCTGAAGCCATCTGAAGTCATTCTTCAGATGACCAAATATATCAAAATAAGACAACAAAAGTAGCAGAGACGACAGATAAGGACGTTAGCTACATGTAACTGTATAAAATCGTGCATGATAAAGGCCAAATATTAGAACTGTGAAGCTAACATACAGTATGCGGTGTATCATGAACATACAGTATATAGAATCACCCACTTGAGTCTCTCCTGGCTCATGTTCTCGACGTCTAGTGATTTACGCCTTTCACCGAGAATCTTCTTCTTCTTCTCTCGCTCCGTCTGCCTCTTACCGGTGCGCTTCTCCGCCTGTCAGGGGAGAGGCCGTTATGTGTGGTCACTGTAACCGTGGCCACTGTAACCATGGCAAGTCTCCACCCTTTGGACACTCCCGGTGGCCGGTATCCTCGCCACACTTACCACCTTCTGCATGTAGCCACCAAAATGGAGGCTGGTCAGTGTCTTCTTCTTCTTGGCATCATCATCCGCCTTCCTCTTGGCCTCCTCCTCCTCCTTGCGAGTCCTCTCGTCCTGCGGGGGGAGAGTTTGGTTCTTTAGGTGTGCGCAATGACCATACACAATGGGACGGGGCTGCCCCTCCAAAAAGGATTTTGGGAATTGTACGATGATTTTAAGTTTTTATTTTTAAAACAAAACTGCTTTTATTTTTGGTTTTAAAATTTAATTTATATATTCTTTACCTGCATACATATGTGAATTGGTGTTTATGGTCATTTAGATATTCATTATGTTATTATTTCCGCCAGTGTGTGTGCGCGAGTGTGTTTGCCTGACTGCAGTACAGTGACAGGTGAGCGCTCTCACCTCCAGACGCTTCTGTCGTTCTCTGTCTCTCTCGCTGCGGATCCTGTGCTGCTCCGCCCGCTCGGAACGGCGCTTTTCCTGCACAACGGATCAAGCCAGCCTACAGTAAATGGGCTGTAGAGCCACACAGGTGTTTGAGAACACTGGCTGATTAGCTCTGTGGTAGCAGACAGCATGTGATAAGTCACATTAACCCATTAAAGAAGGTGTGAGATACTGGCACAGTGTGTAAACACCCAGTCCAATAAAGCCATCTTATCTCAAACACCTGTCTACAGACCTGCACATTAACCCCTGTGTAAACATGTGTGTGTGTGCGTGTGTGTGTGTGTGTGTATGTGTGTGTTAAGGGTTTATTTGCCGCACGGCTCACAATCCTATCCTTGAGATTAATAATATCCTCCTCCTCTTTCTTCCTGCTCTCGAAGTGGACCTCGATAAGAGTCTGCAGCTCTGTCAGGTCCTTCTCCATCCTCTTGCGGTGAATATCCTACCAAAGCAGTTAATGTCAGTGTTATGTCTGAATACAAAATCATTACATAGTCCTTTGAGTTTAAGACAGAGTTTTGCTAATGCAGTAGGCTTGTACACTTACAGTACAGTGCTGTGCAAGGTTATTGCAATGCTTCTCACTAGGTTCCAGTGTATACTCACATCAAAATCCACCTTCTCTCCATCAGGGATCTTAGGTGGGATGAGGTTGGGCATCATAAATGGCCTACAGATCAAATATGGGCAAGAGAAATTAGGAATAAGGAAGTAAATGTTTCCAAACAGAATGAAAGAGGCTCATTATGATTCAGCCACACCAAATAAAAATGTCCCACCTTTGTGTGTGCATACATGAGCATGGATGTGTCTTTGTGATTGTAAATGTGTGTGTGCTTTATTAGGGAACTCACTTAAACTTGGGTTTGGCCTCTTTTTTATCAGAGAGAGCGAGAGAGCGAGAGAGCGAGAGAGAGAGAGAGAGAAAGTGAAAAAAGATAAAAAATAAGTGATAAATAAGTAATAATATACGTAGTCCAGGCTTTCAGACATGAGCAGATTATTCTCACAGAGGTGATTCAGAGACATGACACTGAGGTGCACAAGCACACTCAGGATAACACACCATACCACAGGCAGTCGTGAACGGATCCAAGACAAACATGACGTGTTATCTTTTAATTATCTTTTTATTTGAGACTTATTTAAGATAGACATCTTTACCTCCACCCTCCTCTGCTTCCTCTTCTCCATCTGAAACCAGTGTGCAGTCCATGAGTTTGTATGGGGGTAAAATGGATGAGATATAATCCGATTATTGCGATATTAAAGGGCACAAGGAATAAATTAAATAATACTTTGCTTGAAACAATAAATTGCCTTGAGTTGAATTGTATGGAGTTTACTGACATTTAATAGTAGAACGGCCAAAGTACTTGTCAATCAGCAAACAGCTATTTTAGATTTAAACTCTGCAAACATTATGCAATGGTTTTTACCTTTAATGACTTTTATGAGCTAAACATACAACATGCGTGTATTAAAAAACTTTTGTCTTGGCCTTTCTGGTGTTAAACAGTAGTGTTACTGATATAATGAAAAAATAAATATATTAAATAGACCCCGTTCTTCAAGTTCAACAACATTCAAACAAATCTAAAATGTTGATGTTACTGTATAAATGTATGGTTTTACATTTAATCCAGTTTAACCAAAGATTCCAGTGAATAATGAAACATTTTTAAAATAAAGTTTTACTCCGGTTTAAAACTTTGATTGACACAGGGTGTGTAATCAAAAGACATGCTTCTCACAGGGTGTCATGACGCTTCAGGGCTAAAGGATGGAGTTTAATCTAACCAACACCCCTCTTTTTTTTTGGATTGATGAGACACATGGTGACAGTGACACGCCTTTTAATGGGAGACGAGACTGCTGATTCTGCTAAATAACAGCAAATGGCTAATCCTGACTAATGGCTAGGGGCCTCAGGGTAGCTTGAAACAGAAATTCTGAGAACACATTAGTGATTGTGTTAGCTGCCTGTTAACCACTAGACAACAGTGAGAGTGAGAGAAATAAATAAGAGGCAGAGAGATATCCAATCAATTTATACAGTTCATACCGAAAAATAATATGATAGAGGCAGTAAAACAGAGAGAAAACAAAGACAGCTAGAGTCATAAGGGAAGAGAGATCTTAACATATCATGGACCTGGCATATTTCCAAGTTGAATCAAAACTGAAAAAACTGTCTACTAGCCTACGGTCTAAATACTACCTGACAACCCTTGATTGCCTGGGCCAGTGGGCCTGTACTTCCAAATTACAATGCACAGGAACTTCCACATTGGAGATAATTGGCCATTGTTTGCCAAATAAATAAAAATATAATAGCCACAGATTAAAGTAAAGAGTAATTTGAATTTGCAAAAAAATCGAATGAAAAAATATTACCGCCTTATAATTCATTTTTTAAATCCATTAAATCAATCTGGGTAAATTATGCTAGGGTGCATCAAAATGCAAAGGGGTGTGTACTAAAGATCGACAACCCAACAGGCTCTCTTAGAAATAACTGTACTTTGTTATTCCTAATGTGTAAGTGTCCATCAGCAAGTTAAGCATATACTGTATTCCTATAAAGTGTATTCTTATCAGATCATCACCTTCACCTTGCTCTTCATTGGCCTCTTCCTCTCCTTCCTGCTCGCCAGCAGGCTCCGCCTCCTCCTGCAGGGCCTCTGAGAGAAAGGATAAAGAAGGTAGACATAAATATAACAGACATAAACGTAAATATGGAAATGATTTGTGACAAGTATAGGTCATGAAGCCTGAGTCACTGATAATAATAATAATAATAATAATAATAATAATTATTATTATCTATTTTACTATTTATATTTAAATCAAAGTACTAATAATACAATAAAATTGTAATAAAATGTTTACAATGCTTAGGTGAAAGTGAACTAAAGAGTGAAATCAAGAGGACATAATGAATGACTCTAATGTGTGTGTATGAGCCAGCGATAAGAGTTGTTGACAGACAGATATCAGTGTTCTCTGTCTAGAGTGCACTACCCTCCTCTGGATTATTTTTAACAGATAACACTCAAGTTCTGGGGAAGCAAACTGGGATGAAGTATTATGTGGGTGTGTGTGTGCTGATGAGCAAGCGAGAGTGAGTGTGTGTGTGTGTTGGGTCATGTTCCATAACTTATTCTACTCCTCTGAATCACATACCTGTAATGGAGTATAACAATGACACAAAAGCAGTGAGTCGTTAAAACTACATTTAAACCACAAAAAGAAAAATCCATCTGTGTTTAGTAATGCTAACAGCTCCTTTCCAGAGCAAGAATATAATGATGTATAACAATTGCCTGTGTAATATGTAACTTAATTAACTGGATAACGTTGTGCACTGATGCCTTTAAACCTCTAAATGTACTTTATGTTTAGTGGTAATTCCTGTATGAAGTACATATGAATATAGAATATTGTGCCTTTCATATATATTTGACACATTTATTTTGATATATATTGTATACGTGTTTATTTTATACATATATCTATACTATATATGTTTTGCATATGCTAGTTTAATACCAGATGCATCTAATACACCACATACTATGAGATGTATATGACATACATATATCCAGCTCATAAACTAGCACATTAAAAACATATACAAGTATACAGTTAAAATATAAGATAAAATATTAATAAGATAAAAAGTATAACTTTGTATAAAGTTGTGAAAGGGGCCATAATCATCTAAGACAGACAGACATTATATGCTGTGTTCATAAAGATTACAGTTTACAACACATTTGATTCTTATAGTTATTTATATTATTTTTTTTCCTATGGGTTATGAGGCATAAACAGTAAACGGTCACCAAATCCACAAAAAAGAGGAGGCCTATCTAATTACAGGCCAGGTTTGGTGATGTTGACTTTATTCAATCAAGCTTTGGGGAAGAAAAACCTTGTTTGTGTACGCCATACTTGACTCAGTCCACAGTGTTTCAAAAGGTGAACACTGGGCTCTGAGCTCAAAGCAAGTACCTTCCTCCTCCTGCTCCTCCTCCTCCTCCTCCTCCTCTACCTCCTGCACCTCTGCCGAGCAAAGCACAAGCTGGATTAGTAAAACAGCACAGCAGCAGCTAGTAACACACATGGAAAGCAATCTCTGGAAAGGAAGCGAAAAAACTACACCGATCGCCATCGCAGCCTGGCGAAATCAGTCATGATAGGTTCAGAAAATGTAACCAATCATGAAGTGGGAAAGAGATACAGTATAACTGGGAGACAATAAGCCCTCGATGTGTTACTCAACCATATATAGTGATATGATGTACGTGCATATGTACAATGTGTATACAGGTAAAAGAGGTAACAATAGATCTCATACCTTCAGCAGGCTCCTCTGGTTACAGGAAAACACAAAGCAAAGGAATGAGAAATGTTGACACAGGGGTAACACATACACATAGGCCTACATGATACCACAAAACACATATTCACCTGCTACTACTACTGACAAATAGCCGAATAACACAAATACACTGTTTGCCTGTAATACAACATATACCTTACAATATGTCATTCATTCTGCAACATAAAGATTATGTATACAGCCAGGTACTGCTCTGGCAATTACAGTAGTCAGTATAATTACAGTAGTAATTACAGTAGTCAGTAATTATACTCACACAGGCATGCCACACATTATCACACTTTGATGTTGCATGTTTAGAATGTAATAAATCCAGACTGACACTAATACAACGTCACTCAACTGCATACAGTACAATATGTAGCATAAAACAAGCTACGGTAGCAGAGTCATTCTTTTATGCAAGCAAAAAAGAAGACTGCACTGTGTATTTTACACATGCATAGCATGCGGCTTATAATGACTCTGTTAAGCCCATGCATGGGAAACACCCAGTGAGGAGAAAGCATGTTAATAAAACAATAGGTAGCATTTCCCCGTGTCAAAGTTATGAAGTGACTCACTATGGTAGCCTATTTCTTACCTTCCACCTCCCTGTGAACAAGAGATGAGTTTGTGAATTACTATTGCAGCAAGATAAACACATGACACATATAATTAGTCAGCAGAACTCCTACAAATATAAAGTAACTAGACAAAGTGTGAATTAGTGTGTAATGCCTGGTTAAGGGCAACACCCTTAAATGTATAATATTCTCACTACAGTTATCAGATATGAAGATAAAAAGGACTTACTCCTCAAATTCCTCCACTATCTCCTCGGTGTCTGACATGGTAGCGCAGTTGTAGAGCAACAAGCCTGGACATCAAGCGAAGTTTTAATGAGAAATCTTCTTCCCGCTGTCACCAGTTCATGCAGCAATAATCTACTACTTTACTTTAAATACTGCTTCACGCACCCCTTCAGGCACCTAACGCCAGAAATCGCCCAAACTCACTTGTGGTCAATGTGGCCGTATGTGACCAAGTTTCTCAGCTCTTTCACAAGATCAGGGGTCCCTTCAGCTAAACGTCCTCTGGACCACTACACCGATGCTGAGCCTCAGATGGCACAGGGTGACACTGAGGGGCGCTGTGGAGGGGTAGAATTCTTGGGACCCTTTTGTGTGTATTAATAACTTTTTAGATAGCTTGTGGACTCTCCTATCACATTCCCAAAAAAGGGCTACTTGAGATGGCGTGGGCAAGACTGTGACACTGCAGCCAGGAGAATGATAAGCACACAAGGTTGACAAACTAACACAAGGGCACACACACACACACACACACACACACACACACACACACACACACACACACACACACACACACACACACAC
>JAOEHI010036767.1:10844-22952 GCA_025447815.1 Percopsis transmontana | reverse complement strand
TGGCTCCAAAAGCGAGTCAATCCCCATAGACACCCATGTTAAAATGTCCAACTTTACAGCAGAAATAAACATGTTTACAGCGTGGTACAAAAAACGGTTTTGGTCTCTAGAGCTAGTTTCCCCGTTCATGACAACTGTACGAGGGGTGAATTTTTATGTAACTCATCAGTTGAAATTATATTAAGCGCTCAATTTATCCATTCATTATACATAGCCGAGAGTTAGGCGGGAGTCTGATACTGCAAAGATGGCGACGGCCCGAGCCAGCACAACTTGGCTTTAAACCCGTTCTTCAGAACACCTATGGGTGATGTCACAGAGGGTTTGTCCATTTATTTATACAGTCTATGGGGTAGACCTGCAGAAAGGGTTATTAGCGTTCTTGTGTTTGAAACCAAAACAGCGGCCGCAAAATAATCTCCGACTGCCACTTTAAAGTGTTGTGATTTCCTTTAAACAATGATTTGTTGTTCAAACTGGTTAAGTTACCTCATTGAAATAAAATGTCTTTATTCAATTAGATAATATATGAATAGGATTTGATTTGCACTAAACATAACATTTAAAAACGAAAAACTTAACCAATTAGGTTCAGTTGAACAACAAATCTTTTTTTCAGTGTTTTTTTCTTTTTTTCAGTGTTTCAGGAAATGTGTGTGCGCGCTTGCGCGTGTCTGTGTGTGCATGCGTATGCATATGTGTATGTATATAGTAAATATATGTATATGCTGAACTAGGAGGTAGAACTTCCATTTATTAATGCCATGTGGAGCTCTGAGTGATGGCAGGTCGCTCCTGGACATCTTGGCTGGAAGATATACACATCCAACCATGACTGATCAGTACAGAGAAACAACCAGATACAGAAATGTTCATGTCTATTTCTGCGCAAAACATCATGTGAGCGTGTGCACGTGTTTCTGCTGCCTTGGTTTCCCCTCAATGTTTTCTAATGTCACAGGGTCTAATGCCTTGTGTCCCAAACTTTTAATGTGACATTTTATTACAGTACCGGCAAGTTGACAGTCCATGCACAAGACATATAAGCATACATCCTAACCAAGAGCTTCATTGTCATATTGACAAAAGGTTAGCGTAGATAGAGTTTTAAAGATTAATTTTCTGACTTCCAGCAATGTGCCCGGAGGTATTAAACGTGAGTCAAACAGACATTCATTCCAGCATTTCCTGAATCAACAACCTCCTTTATTCTAACAATTTGTGTTGGGTCTCCTGTGATATGCAGTTTGTTAGTAAACTGGTCAGTCGCCTCACAGTGCTTTGAGCTCATTGGCTACTTGGCAAAATCTGTGAATGGTGGTAGTGAAAAAGGAAATGAGTATCCTGCTGCTTTCACTGCAGTAAACTCACAACAGCTGTCTGGGATTTGAAACACACACACACACACACACAAACTACAAAATAAATACACATATCCTTACACCCTAACCTTTACCATGGCCTCATGGCTCTCCTATCCTTACAAGCACTCCAATACAACCCACTTTAGAACAAATTATTGTCTTAAACCCTATCCGTCACCCCAAACCCAACATTGCCCTGCCTCCTATCAGCCCCATTCCCACCTCCATGCAACTCAACCTTAAGTCATGGCTCTCTCCCTAGATCCAATTATTTCTTCCCCTGCTGTTACCTATGGCTACCCTGAGCCTTGCCTCCCACATTGTCTCCTAAGCATCAGTTACCCCCAGCTGAGCCCACCAGCATCATGCAGGAGTCCAGCATGAGGCCCTCTAGTCAAAATACCTGCATGCAGTCACAGTTGGAGACCAGCTTAATCTTATTCATAAGGTCATTTTTGCACATACAAAAAAACTTTTTTTATGTACTCATTTATTTATTTATTTTAATTTTTAGTAAGACGACATGTTTGTATGTTTATAGTCATTTAATGAATTGAGGTTGAAAATAACCTGTTTTCCTGTTCTCCCTTAGTGCCCTGGAAGTCTTGGATCTGTCCTATAACCGCTTCACCTTCGTACCCATGCACCTTCCCCACACTCTGCGACAACTGACCCTCAAACACAACACCGTCAGCCGCATTCCTGGACATGTGTTCCACCACCTGCGTCCAGGCCTGGAGTCCCTCTGTCTATCCCACAATGCACTGGGTGATAAAAGTTTCGAGAGGATTTCTTTAGCTGGAACATACCGCTCCCTCGCAGAGCTCCTATTGGACCATAACCATCTGGAGGCGGTTCCTCGCAGCATTAGGCAGTTTAAGAACCTGCAGGTTCTAAGACTGGACAACAACCGGATCCGGTAGGTCTATCACACTAGCAACAAAGTGTCAATAAGTAAATATGTGACTATCATGACACAGGGATGAAGTGGATGTTATCCATTTAAATCATCCATACAGATGCTTATGATGAACCTTGTGTCCACCCTGCATGGAGAACAAGTGGGCATTCAGAGTTCCTTGAGCGTAATCTCATGCTAATCACAATTCACAGAGCTTGCGTTGGCCTGATGCCCAGAAATGCTTACACAAAATGTTTCCAGATTCGTTATTCTCCTGCCTAAGTCGACATTGATTTAAAGGAAAAATGCTGACTTAAACAACATTTTGTACTAATTGCACCCATGTAGGCCACGAACTGTACAGTATTTACAGTAAGAGAAACTTAACACTTTCTCTTCTTTTTAGAAAGGGAACAAAGTAAGCTGGAGAATTTGCATAGATCTAACCCTGAAGTGTTTATATGTCGTTTCAGGCTGGTGAGAAAGTGGGAAGTTTGCCACCCTCGTAACTCTGGTACCAGGCTGGCCTCTGTCCACTTGGAAAATAACTTGTTAGATGTGGAAAAGATTCCCCCAGTGGCTTTTTCCTGTGTTATTCACCCACAGGGAGTGGTGCTCCAGCCTCAGCAGGGGCACATACTGGCCCTGTAGGCCCTTATAGGCAAGGAAACAAAGACAGTCACACACTGACACACACAGTGATCACACACATCTTCAGAGATGTCCACGCAATCTCATTGGATCTCCTGACACTTTTCTCCTCTCATTTGTGTGCTGCCGCTATCTTAAAGACTGCCAGATATACACAGGGTAATTGCTTCATTATGTAGTCAGTCATCATGATTTTGGTATTCTGTTTAGCTTTTGTATTTATTGCAAATATGCAAACTAGTATCATGGTTGTCCATTTTGTATCATGTGTCATGTTTAACTTAAAAATGGTCTTGTGGTTGTAAAAGGATAATAAATGGAGGTGCCCACTGTTTTGGCCTAATGAGCCATCCCTCAGGTATTTAAACTAATCTCCTGAAACTATGAAGACTGGAAAAGATTAACCCAGGTCTGCAATATAACCCAGGTCTTTAATATAACCCAGGTCTAAGGTGGGTGCGTTAGAGGAATACATAGCCAGGGTAAATGGAGATGAAGGCTGGTTATTGGGTTTAGGGGACGGTGAAGACTCTTAATGCAATCTCTGAGGGAGAGTGAAAATATCTGGCACCAAAGTGGGACTCTAGAGGGGTCATTTGGAAAGAAAATAACGTCATGTATGTCCCTCACCACCAGACGAGCATTAACTTAAACCTCCATTACCTTTTGGTACAAAATAAAAAACCTCAGTAACTTTAGTATGCATCTAGGGGCATATGTACAGTAGATATATATGGCATGTGTAAGTACATATTAAGTAAGCTATGTATACATGTACAGTATGTATGAATCAGTGAGGTCACAGTGGAAACGTCTGTGTGAATGCGTAGGTTAGCAACTCAGTTGAAAACAATGACAGTTATAAGAGTTTAGCGTACAAAGTTAAAATCCAGTTGAATCCTGCAAGACTCAAGATTGAGAAAGCTGAGGTGATTAGAGAGGTGGAGAAAGAGACTGAGAGGGGAGGGAGGGAGGAAAGTGGAGAGCTGGAGGCTCAGAAGCTCTCTTCCCTTTTGGAAAGTGAGGCCGCGGGAGCTCTGGTGTCCTGCCAGCCATATTGACAAAGTGACTTAACAGATCTCAATGTTCTCGGCATCTGTCTTCTCTCTCTCTCTCTCTCTTTCTCTATCCTCCTCTATCTTTCCCGCTGCCTCTCCCTCTCGTTCGGCCCTGTGCTACATTACTCAACAGTACAGTGAAGAACACGAACAATGCTCCATTCTTCTGCCTGGTCTGCACCCCACACCAGATTCTTAGAGGCCCGAGTTTAACTGCGATCTGAGACTAAACGATCACCTGTGTCTCCGTGTGTGTGTGTGTGAGAGAGAGAGAGTGTGTGCGCACACAGGTGCACCGTTACCTTTAGATCATGTTTGTGAAAACAAAGTCAACCGACGGACGCTGTGGTGGGAAAGGGACAGATCCTCTCTGCACTCTCCTCCCTTTCTTATATTGCTCTCTGTGACTTCCTCCATTGTGTAATCCTGATTTATGTACTAATAATCCAGTTAGCTAATATGGTACCGATAGTATTGTGCAAGAAGCCTTCATCCACAAATGTACTTAGCTGCAGTGCTTTATTATGAGCTGCAGAACATCCATCCTTAACAAGTACAGGTACAATCAAAATGCCTATAGAGGGGCCAGATTCGCTATTGTTGAAAAAGCAACAAACTTGCTAACACTAAATATTCATTAGGAATGTGAAGCTGATGCAGCTGTTTGCACCGTTTCAGACTGCTTGTGGTTTGTGTTGGCTTATGCTCTCTCTAATTCGGTCTCCCACCCATTGAAATATACAGCGTGCCCTGGCAGCATGCCACTTGGAGTAATAAGGATAGGTGAAGGGACGAGCTGTGGGTAGTGGTGTAAAGTCGTAATTTACAGGCTGCACACTTGCCGTGCTGACTAGCTGGCGCGAGGTGTAGGGTTTCGTCAGAGGGCGAAGCTACTCTCGTTCTAAATGAAGAACAGAAGGTCCCTTGCTGACGCTAGAGTTACAAACACACTCAAGGAGAGATTTAGCGAGAGGGTAAGTGGAGCATGTGGGAATACAGACGGGGGTGGGGTGAACTTGCAGGTTGCGCTTAGCCGCTCACGTATGACCAGAACGTGTTTCCTGGACAAACACACACACATTTGCGCTCCACTCTCGCTGTCTGGGGCGTGTAATCACACGTTAGAGTTCTTCTTACAGCATGTGGGGCTGTCTCGGTTCTCTGTAATTGTGTAGTCACTCTGTAGACAGTACATTACTGTCTATGAAACCACAGGGCCCCGCTACGCTCCAGGCCCTGCACGTACACGTAGGCCCCAGAGAACCTCACACGATCTCGCCTCAGATTGCCCTCCAGGACCTCCTAGGACCAACAGAAAGGCTCAGTTTAGCATGCTAAACTTGAGATTTAAGAAAATTGGTCCGATCTGCCCTTTGTGTGTGTGTGTGTGTGTGTGTGTGTGGCGGGAGTACTTGGCTACAGATCACCGGACCATCACACACGACAGATGTTTCAGGACTGAATGAGCTGAAAGAGGCATCTTGTTATTCTTCCCACTTATCCGGCGACATCAGCTTCCTGTGTTTGTTATTGGTATTGGGGGGCTTAGCTGATCAAATAAAAAGCACCAGTGCAAAAACTTCAACCAGAAAGTCAACCAGAAAATTCCACTGCCTGATATCAGAAATAATGATTTTGGAGGAAGAGATGGAGAGCGAGGGAGCGAAAGAGTATGAGAGCGAGAGAGCGCGCGAGTGAGAGAGATGACTGGAGATAAATAGGATGAAAGGGTGAGGACAGTCCCCTTGCCCAAACATGGGCTTGAGTTACCAGTGGGTAAAGGGTCGACTATTTGAGGTTGACGTGAATGTGCTTAACAGTCTGGGAACTCAGTGTGTCACTGAACAGTGTGAGCTAGCTAACCCCTCGGCCACCAACCCTGACTCGGTCATCCTCAAGGACTGCAGACAGTAATGTGCATTTAATGTGATACCATCCATGTGATGTTTACTGTGATTTCTAGAGCACCCTGATAATATGTGGACTAATATGTTCTCATCTGTCATGTACACAGGGGGACACACTCTCACACATACACACACACTCCACGAATGGGTACATACTAATCTCTGGAGACACTTAGTTTTGGTTCAACACGCGTAGGACAAAAAGAGTTTAATTTGGATGCCAAGCCCTTCAACTATAGACCAACACCATAATCAACCTAACCACAGAGAGAGGGAGAGAGAAAACAATTTGAGTACACAGGAGACTTTCTTACAATCATTCAGCAGGGTACAGGGTGTGAGAGAGGAAAGAAAGAAACAAACAAAGGGAGAAAGAAAGGAACAAACAAACAAACAAACAAAAACAAAGAAGGTCCAAGGTCAAACTCCAATATTCACCCTCAGTGTTAGCCCTGTATTTATGGAAACAGATAAAGGTTTCTTAGTGAATGTGGAGTCAAGGCGACAGGTAAACCCTTGGGGTCATGAGGATTACATATAACTGTATGAGGCAGAAGAGGAAATGTTGTAACCTTCAAATTTGATGACCATCAAGTCAAAGTGGACACTCAAAGGGCAAAGAAAACAAATATGAAACCATGATGAATGCAAATGACTGTGTGGTTAACATTGTAGAACGTCTGAAACCTTCCCAGTTGGCGATTGGCCAAGCTCAATGTCTCTGTCTGGGTCCTGGCACCATGTGGATCAAAGGAAGAGAACAGTAGATCCTGCCAAAGACAAATTTTAATACAAAACTGTGTGCGAAGACAAAATCACGAGTTTTATAATCACAGGCTCAGGAATACCATTTGCAAGCAAGGCATACAAAACAGTGTCATTATTTCAATAGCATCCCTTTCTTTTCTCCATAGCGCTAATTACCCAGCTATGGGCAGGATAAAGGATTGGATTCATCGAGTTCTCTCGCCACATTATAGATGGATTCAGGGTTGTGAAATCTTCTGCATTACTGCTTTTAAGTCGCATAAGATGTCAGACCATAATGTGGCCCAAGTCAGCTTTCATATGGTAACATTTATAATAAATGTTACCATATGAAAGGGAAGATAAGAAATATATGATTTATTTCTTATTTTTCCTCTCCATCCTTTCCATCCTCCTCATTGAGTATTTAAAGTTGTGAGTTAATTTATTTTGACGTGCTTTAGACATCGAGGAATGTGACGGATTTAGCCGTTGACCGTTGGTGCTTCTATTCGTTCTACATCAAGCGTTTGAAGGACTCGTCTTCCAAACGGCGCTCTAAAATGAATGCGCAAGGTGTCTAGGTGTCCACAGGTGCGTAGCTACTTACCACTGCTGCTTTGTGGTAGGCTACTGTAGACTTTGTGTGTAAATAAAATATCATTTAAAATCACTCATTCTCAGTCATTGACTCCCTGTGCGCGCACACTCGTTACAGTAGGTTCCGCGTGCGTTTGCATCCAAAAAAGGGGATAAAGGAGGCTGGCTTGGTAACTTTATGGGTTCGACCCAGCACACAGTCATTTCCTAGATTTGGATTTAAGCAAGCACATTGCTCTGACACTGCTCGCAGTGGAACACACTGGTAAAGGCGCTGGGACTTATTGTCATAACACCAGAGGGGAATACAGCAAAAAATTTAAACGTGATGAAAATATAGGAAACTCTTATACGGAGGATAATCTGACTTCACAGGGTCGCTAGCGCACGTCTACCTGTGTATAGGGGATTTGGAATTACTAATTTATTACTCTGCAAAAAGGTAGGGGAGATAGATTTTTTACCACTTCTTATTGTGTGGAATATAATGCTCAATTTTCCCTCTTTTTATTCTATAGCGTTTATTTATGAAGCGTTAGATGACGTAGCCTATTAAAACTTGATTATATTCGTTTTTATTTCCCCCACAAAGTTATCAAACTATGAAGCAAGCAGTTTACAGACACTGTTTATTTTGGAATTTGAAAGTGTTTACCACAAGAATATGATGCGATTTTTTTGTACTGATTTGTACTATTCAGACAGACCTGTTGCATTGCTTATTGCACATCTACCGCAGTTACAGTGGAATAACAGTAGATGGTGCAATACATCTCTGGTAAATTGTTTGATTGTCTCCCTCCATTACCTTCGTGTCCTGAATACTCAAATGCAATTACGTAATTTAGCAGACACTAATCCAAATAGATTTACAGAGAGTACAGTTACAAATATTTGGGTGCAAGACATCTTGCTCAAGGATGCTTACAGGTAGGCCGGGCGGGGATCAAACCCACAAGCTTTTGGGTGGGAGTTGACCACTGGACATGATTACCTCATGTCCAGCAAAGTAAAGTGCCATGTATGAGCCACATACAGGAACTCCATTTATACCAGGGTGTTTAACTTTTACAAAGACAAACAGTTGCTGTCAACCTTCTGGCCTGCCTGCCTGTCTATTTACTAGCCTGTGGGATGGTACGGTACACCTGCCTGTCTGATCTGTCTACCTACGTGTCAATCCACGTGTTTGATTAATCTCTCTCTGAATATTGAATGTCTTTTTTTGTTATTTGAAACTCATTACTTTATGCTCCTCTCTGCATACTGTAGGTCACATTTGTAGAACCACAAACATCTCTCTATCAATGCTGATGTAGGTCGGTCATTAAGTTAACTTGGTAACGGGGATTGGGTAGTAGTTTGGCTCAGCTGTTCTATAAACAGTAAAGTGGAATTAAAATAAGGCTTTGTCAGTTTGTCTACTGACTTTCTAATGGCAAAGCCCTACTGGCTATAGGAGTTATTCCAACAAGGCTCATCTGCATACATGCATGGATTTACAGCCAATTGTGCTTCTGTTGTTGATTGATTTGGTCTTCATGGTTACTCAGCATTACTCTGGTTAGGCCTGGCCTCAGCAGTGTTGAGTGACTTGCCACCACATCCAAGCTTGGTGGCAACAGGGAAGCTGCCAAACAGTTCCTTTTTTTAGGAACAGCAGTCACCAAATTACAGCCGTGGGTGCAGTCAACTCCACCCGGGTGCTTCTACTGGACCCGCCTAGCACTAACAGTCAGGCAAGACTCTTTGTCTTACACTATGCGTGTATTTAGGATGAATATGTGTGTGGCGAAAATTGTGGCACATGGAAGTGAGGGAGGTTAGGTAAAACGGCTGAGGTTTGATTTATCACTGGAGGACTGGAAGTGAAGTCTGATACCTGAGTAAATGAGTCTCGCACCCTTTCTAGCCTTCCAAAAACATTAGGGTTTGTTTGTGGTAGGAGGTATGAGGGTAGGACAAACAGTACAGTTTGTTTTCACATGCCCAAGTATGTAGTTTTAGCTGTCTCGCCCTGTTCAGCATTAAGATAGATGTAAAAAAGATTTCAGGCAGAAAACCAGCAAAATTCCCATGAAAAGCTGCAAATCAAAATTCAATCAAATCCCTGCTGTGATTAAGCTGCCCAGCACTCATCAAATGTTTTGTGCTCAGTCAGAATTCCGTTTGGCTCGAGCCACCGCGGGATCCTAATCTGGACTGGAGTGTTGACGTGGCAGATGCCAATACATCACTGTTCTGAGGCCAAGCTGGCACCGGCACATGCTCTCAACCACACCTTGCCATGCTCACACAACTGTCATGAATGTTGAGACAATTCAGACTAACACATTTTTGATTTTTACTCACATGCCAAAATATAAAATAACAGAAATCAATCGTGAGCTCAATATATCAAATTAATTCATTAATTAAAAAACATGATATTGCATTTAAATGAGAAACTACTGAAAAACAGTAGTTCACGTCTTTTTGCTGTTTCAAATATCTGTGAAATGTTAAGGGCCACTTCTTATTTTGGGGATTCTGGAATTGCCCTCGGGAGTGAAACCAGCTTTACAAAAACATTGTTTTGGTTTGAAACTCAAGAGTGTGCATGCCCCTCTCACACACAGTGCTCAGTGGCACTGGCTCATCTTCCTCTTTCCCTTCTATATACTTTAATAACAGGACACAATAACAGGGATCAGATGGCAGAACCATAGTAGAGAAGGCAAACTGTGCAGGAATCCTAGTGATTGTCTATCTATCTGGGCAGGGGATCCCACAGATGTTTGTAGCTGTGAGTATAGTTGGCAACACAGAAAAAATAGAGCATTAGTATGTGTTTAGTTTGACAAATCCAAGGGTTGCATTGTGGGAATCTTAGTGAAAGTAAGTAATTGCATTGTGGGAGGGCTGACATCTCACCCCTTAGATGGACAGTTCATAGACGATCTCAGACAGGGAGTCTGGGAAACTTAAACAACCATACTCCACTAGGCACACCATTCACCACAATGTTTCACCGGCCATATTGTGAGTCTTCACCTATCTTCACCAATCCTAATTGTCTGTCTGTCTGTCCATCCTTCATCCAGTCTTCCCTCCATCCATCCCTCTCCCTGTATCTGTTCCTTGGTCACCGGTTCCCATCCTTTATCTCCTCCTCCTCTCTAAGAAAGCATTGTAATTCACCTCCATATGAAAGTCTGTTACCATGGTTACCTGTTGTGACAGCTTCAACAACGGTAAAGGTCTTAGAGGCTGTGTGTTTGTGTGTGTGTGTGTGTGTGAGTGAGTGAGTGATTCCTACTTGTCTGTTTAAATGAGAGGAACCCTTCAGTGAAGGAGGGAGAGCATCTGAGAAGTGAAGCCTGTTTTCTGTTAAATGTGTATGTAGAGGCTGATTCAGCGTGGACACTAACTGTGCTTGTTGTTGATCACATGCCCACTTAGTAGCGTATGGGATGTTACACACACTCACAATCACGTCTACTCCCTAAGGCTCCTCTGTACACACATCATAATCATCATTTTACATTTAACCCTTTTCCTATTTGCCTTTCTCTTCAACTGCACTTGGCCTTCGGGGGGGTTAAGGAGCCCTGGGTTTGTTTTCGTCCTACCGGATGTTGGTTGTTCACAGTTTTACTGGAAGTAGAAGAGAGGAATTAATATATATACACACACACACACATACACACACAGGAGAGCCAGATAAGGTAGTTATAACAGCTGGAGAGTGACGTGTTTACAGTGACCTTATTATTCATTCCTGTGTGAGGATGTTTGTTTCTTCACCTCAGAAATGCTCCAAACTCCAAAAATTGCATAGCTTTGGCCAATGACTATGTTGTTTTTTGTTTATTGCTCAGAATGTGTGTCGAATTCTTATAGCTTTATGACATGTAGTTTCCATGCATTGTAGTTGCTATACATATTCCTTCTATCCCGGCCCTGGGGTTTTGCTGCCAACCACTACAACCAAGCTGAGTCAGTAAAATACAGTGTGCCTTTCATGTCATTGTGTGATTCTGACTATCTACGACTTAGCAGTCCCTATGGCTGCATTCCTCTGGCCAGGCCAAGGCCACTGCTGTTATTTTTCCACAGCATGGTATAATTTGGCAGCTATTTTTATGGCAGAGAACAGTGGCCATTATTGCTTCCAGGTCCACATCATGTGCGTGTGCTGTGTCTCCCTGAGTCTGAAATCATGCAGCAATGATTCTCCTGATTTGAATATCACAAAACCACAGTGAGTTGCACAAGGTTTGAGCAACAGAGAGCCCACACACGGCACGTACAGGTAGGCCTACACGCTCAAATGAAATGACACATGCAAACACTGGCCAAGATAACGGCATACCTTACACTCGGCGCAAAGCATGACGCAAGTGTCTTTGCTAGTTTCAGACCGACGCAGTTGCTGTTTTGCCGTCCAGCACCAACGTTATTCTGTGCGTTAAAATAACATGTGGTCAGGCATATTGTTGGCGCATTGCTATCTTGACACAGCAGAAAGCAATTGCGCAATTGACCAACAAAAACCTGGGCTGAAGTCAATGGTGCAGTATTTCACTGTTATTTTAAGTGCGCATTTTCAAGATTGTAACATGCGCCTACATAGGTGGGTGCACAATACACTCTGCTGGTTATACTCACAGGGACACGCAGCGCACAAACATGCAAACGATTACAATGGGAAAGTTTAATATTGTGTACATCAATATATTTGATCCTGCTGGAATCCTGCGCCATTATTATAGCAGTCCACCAAGGTGCAGCGCACCTGGTGTTTAAAGAGAATGTGAGATGACACTCCGCTTGGGTTGTGGGGGGGGGGGGGGGGGGGGGGGGGGGGGGGGGGGGGGGGGGGGGGGGGGGGGGGGGGG
>JAOEHI010036767.1:0-10834 GCA_025447815.1 Percopsis transmontana | reverse complement strand
ACCAAGGTGCAGCGCACCGTGTGTTTAAATAAAATGTTTGTTGAAACACCGTTTGGTTTATCCCCCCCCCCCCCCCCCATAGTCTGTATTTCCTTAAACATTTTAATGGGTTTACATATGGTGTGCCTCTTGAACTCAGAACTCACTGAGTCTGTGTGTGTATGTTGTGTTACAGATGTGTTCAGTGACAAGCGTATGTATACAGGCAGTTCATATAATCTGCCAAACTGTTTATCTATCACCTATATGTATACACTGCAATGTACAGTACCAGTCAAAAGTTTGATACGTTTTTCTTGTTTCAACCTCAAGTACTATACAGTACCTGCCGTTGGAAAGTTGGCTGCCATTTCAAGATGGATGTCTTTTAGCAGCAAAATCAGTTTAAAGGCCGTGTTTTGTTTCTGGGTGGGATTAGAAGCACCCTTTCCACATTCCCACATGAAAACCCACTTTATAAACCTTTTATAAGCCCTTCAACATTATTTCAAGTCACTTTTAAATCCTTGAAAATTGTGCAAACAACCAGTGGAAAAAAACACTACCCTGCAATAATAAGGCGAGATAGTGTGGGAAAATGTCGGCCCTGTTTGAATTAAATGTTGTAATAGAAGAATAGGATTTTGGCAATTCAAGCACAGACACAAAGGGACATACAGACATACACCTCCCACCTCCTAACCCCACCATCACACACACACACAGATTTTAGGGACATACAGTACAAACAAGTGAGGCATTTTTACTCTTCCCCATGGTAAGTGCAGGATGACATTGAAGTTCCACTGAATTTAAATCACACTTTCCTCACTGGCAACCTGGACCACGTCCTCCCCCCGTCTCTGTCTCCGCCTCATGCCCTTTCAAGTCTGTCAGTATATCTGTGTCCTCTCATACCTTCCTCTCCTTTTATTTTTCTATCCCACTCTCCATCTTCTCCTCCTCATAATGCGTAGCCATGAGCTGCATTACCCGTTTTGGTAGAATCTGCGCATTTCAACAAACAGTTCCATTGTCATGTCATCCAATAGTACGCCGGCTTTATAGAGCTGTGTAGGATTAGAAAGGTAAAAATCAGACTGGGATTATCTTGACAGGGTTACTCTGGTTCTGCTGTGAGAGCAGGGTCTTCACATCATGGGATTACTCTCATGGTAAGGGTCATGGTTTGGTTTGTTACTGCACAGATTAAAGGGACAGATCGTAATTGTTTTTCTACCCTGGGGTATGAGGTTGCACTGGCTATGTAGCAGTGTCCGCCTGAAACAAACACACACACACGCATGCACACACGCACACACACACGCACACACACACAGCTGGTGACCTCAGCTGGTAGTCTGGACTGCCATGACATCAGAGAGTCTACACACACAGGTGCACAGTTTCCCCCTTAAATGAATGGACGCTGTGTTTGACTGCTAGATTCTGCCGAGGGTGTGTCCGCCACAATAACCAGTAAGACGAGCCTTTCTCCTGTGAAAATGCACTTGGTGAACAGGAGTGAGACAGTGATGCTTCATGGTATAGAAGATTTTTGAGTTGATTCGTGGCACTTTCCGGGAGTGTGGGTCCTTTTTCCCTTTAGCATCCAACTTTATCTATTCTCTTTAACATAGTGGCATACAGAGCTACAGACATTTTTCCATCACCACTCTCATGCAGCTAGATCAAGCTTTTTTATTTTATTTTATTGAGCAATTCCTCTGAAATAAAGTCTCTCTCTGTTCAAAAGCGGGTGTCCTGGATCATTTACTAACCCCTTCTCTGGTTCTTCCCAGGTGTGCAGGTGAAAGATGTTGCCCCAGTGTTCCCTTCTGCTGTTGCTATGTCTGGCCCGGCTGCCCGGCTCAGCCTGGGCCCTGCCTTTTGAGCAGAGAGGCTTCTGGGACTTTGCTATGGACAGTATGGACAATGATGGGATGATGACAACGATGCGGGATGAGGAGGAAGGCTCGGCCATAGAAGAGCTGACCCCGCCTTACATGCCCATTTGCCCCTTTGGCTGCCATTGCCAACTCAGGGTGGTCCAGTGCTCCGACCTGAGTGAGTGCATGAGTGGTGACTTCTAAGTGTTATTTACTGTATATGTACATGTTTAGAGGTATGCGAAGAGGTATGTACATGTTTAGAGGTATGCGAAAGGTTCTAGGTTCGATCCATGCTCGGCCTACCTGTAAGCATCCTTGAGCAACATGCGTAACCCATGCCTGCTCCATAATGCTTAGTTGTACTCACTGTAAGTCACTGTGGATAAAGGCATCTGGTAAATAACCTAATTGTAACAACAAGCTAGATTGAGATTAACATTTTCAGACTAGACTTCAAAGGCCGGAGAAGGAAGGGAGGAGGCATGCCTCTGTGTTTTGATAAAAACGGCATCTGTTTGAGGGATTTTGTGTTCCTGCCTTTGTGTGTACATAATGGGAAGATGAAGAAGAGAAATGGAGGGAGAGAAAAGGAATGAAATGAAGCGTAGGACAAAGGGAGGAAAAGACTAAGCTCCAAGAATGAGAAGAAAACAAAATGAGAGGGCAAATGGGGAAGTGGGGAGTTAGAGGAGGGAAGGGAGCAAAGGTAAAGAGACACTTTGATGAGAGGAGATGAAAAGTTGGTAATATCCTCGCTGCCTTTAAGGAGCTGTTTCATGTTGGTCTTGGAGACATGCGCTGGATGTTTAACGCAAACCCAGAGGACGACAGGAAGATGGGGGAGAAGGAGGTGGAGGGTCTGGAGAGGGATGAACGAGTGGATTCAGGGGAATGAAGGGGTGGAATCTGCAAACACTGCAAATTGCCAAGTGTTTGTAAGCTTTAGCATTATACAGTATAAGGAGGTGAGGATTATGACTATTTACTCTTGACTTCAATTTAAATACACAAGAGTCTATAGGGACAATTAGTAGCCTACGTGTGAATGTTCTGAGTGCTTATGATACTGAGACCATAACCAAGGGTTAACCTGCCAAGCACTTATAATACTTCTATGCACTTCTCACATCTTTGAGTATGCTCAATGCCCATGACATTACACACACACAGACACACACACACACAGACATAAATTTGTGTCTTTATGGATTAGATTGTATTTCTTTGCATAGATGTGTGCTGCACAGTTATATAACAGTACAGTATATCGATATTATGAATGGTTGCAGATATACTGTAGCTCTGGTCCATATACTGAACTGCATTCGTTGGTATTTATAGAAATATAAATTCCTCATATTATTTTTGCTCTAACTCCAATAAGATGACTGTGTTTAGATAATGGTTCTTCTGAATCATCGTTTTAGTAGCCTAGCCACCTTTAGATGTCCTGCCTTAGACTCTTCTATGGTGGGTAAATGTGGAAGCATATAATTTGCAAGATGTCAGTGCTTATTTAGAACGGATGTATTTTGACTGTGGCGTCTGTCTCCGCTCAATGCACAGTACAGCACATCCCAGCCTGATGTCAAGCATTAAAAGTAGTCAAGGGACGCTGGGGCTCAAAGGGGTGCTAGTTTTGTCAGGAGGCAGTAGGGACTCTGTGGGCTTTGTGGTAGGGATGGGTGACTGTTGGTTTTGAGCTTTAGGTGCTTTTGGGTAAAGGACAACATACTCTTGATCAGGGCGTTGGCCAAAGCTTTTTAACATGTGTGTATTCAGCTTAATGTAGGTGTTCAAATTGGAGGGCCGATGCCTAGGAGGGTTCATGTCATAAGCTACAGGTGTTAATTAGAGGGTATAAATTACTCACCAGAGAAATATTCTGATAACAGTCTGCATTTCTCTCATGCGGTTAAAAGAACACTTTATTGCTTTTGAGAAAACTGATTCATGCATGAATGTATATTTTAAAACATATTTTCATGGGACACATTTCTTCTAAGTGCAACCTTTACAAAGGTTCATATCTTTATCATAGCTAGTTTATGCTAGCTCCAAGACCAGCTCAGCTACTGAGATCATTTAAGCAGAAGTACAGATGACGGTGCTGATGTCTTGGTTCGGCCTGGTGACGTGGAGGGTGTGGCAGGGTACAATCAAAGCCATAAATCTAAACTTAACTTAAGATAGACAGTGCTGGCTACAGCCCTCTGGGTCAGATGTGGTCAGTGGGATGACTGGCGCTAGCTCCCCATCAGGCTGAATCATGGTTGTGGTGCAGATGAGGTTTACTTACCCCAGTCTGTCTGCTCCACTGACCACATACACATGCTGAGGAATCTATGACTGAGCTCGGGCAGGTGTTACCCTAATGCATCTTCCATGCTCTTAACCCCTTTTCAATACTTAGGAGAGAATATATTGCTCTGTCAATGGTTAAAGATCCATAATTATTGATTTTGTGCTGTACTTGGTGCAAATCTCACAGTGCTTGCATATGGGTTTATATCTCATAAACCCATATGATGTTTTCATTGATGTTGTTAACCTCAAATGTTCACAAATTGTAAGATTTCCTGACACAGAGGCCCCGATTAAAACACTTTCATGGTATTCATGAAAATAGCAACTTTACCACTCACACATTAACAAACAAGACCCATATGTTGTGTGTAGAGTTGTCAGGGTCGTGTCTGTCTCCTTTTATTTGATGTGTTATTTTTTTTTTAAGTATTTAAGTCAAGTCCTTTGGTGCTTTAGTCAAATTGAAACCAGCTGGATAACATCTGGTGTCCCCATCTGGTGTCAGGAAAATTGTGTTCTTAAATGTGCATGGGTGCGTACGTGTGTGTGTGCGTGCATTCACCAATGGGAATGCCTCACCCCTGATACACTGTGTACACGCCTGCCATTGACTTCTGTACTGGACCTCCATGGTCGTATCGATGACAGCTTACTCTTATTAATAACAGAGGAGGGACCCATAAGCTGCTTGTTTGACATCATGAGGGACTGCATGATTGTTTTAATTTAAAGGTCTCATTGAGGTTTAAGAATACACAAAGACTTTTATTTATTTTACTTGGTCTAGGCATGACTAAGATGCCTTAGGAGCAAATCCCATTGACTGTGTTTTTAGAGTGGTAGAGCATGGTATGTTATTAAAGTGTTAAAAATCGAATGTCACGTCCCACTGTTGTGTTTTCACTGGTCTCCAGGTCTCACCGAGGTTCCGAAGAACATTCCCCCAGACACCAAGTTCCTGGATCTGCAGAACAACCGCATCACAGAGCTCAAAGAGAATGACTTCAAAGGCCTAACTAACCTATATGTAAGAGACACATCTCAGAGGGACTCATTGGACTGAACCAGTGGAACCCCCCCGCCCCCATCTCCTCCCTTTGCACTTCATTTTCTTTCTTTTTCGGTCTCTGACAGACTTTTCCCCAGGAGCTTTAATTCTATTAAATCCTGCGCCTAAAAGCCAAATGGGAATATTCACGCTCATATCCTCTCCTCTTCTACCTTTTTTCACTCTTGACCTGGATTCAAGAAAACTGACCAAGAGAAATATTGAGGCTGGCAGAGGCGGAGACTCCCGGCATGCCATTATACAATAACATCTCTATTAAGGCCTGTTTAGCTCTAAGTCCATCTGTCACCGTCTGTCAGCTAGGCCAGGTGGACCTACAGGGCGACATACAGTACTACTCTAGACTGTTACAGTCTTTTCAATGCCCAAAAGGGAGAGACGAGCCCCACACAAAGTGTGTATTTGTATGGGTATACTGTAGGCATCTAAACTTTTATATTTCCATTCTCGTGTTCTCTGCTTACACTTCTCAGGCTCTTTCTCTGGTGAACAACAAGATCTCCAAGGTACATCCTAGAGCCTTCGCCCCTCTAAAACACATGCAGAAGCTTTACTTTTCCAGGAACCACCTGACCAGCATCCCCAAGAACCTGCCTCCCTCTCTGGTTGAGCTGAGGATCCACGAGAACCGCATCAAGAAGGTGGCAGAAGGAGCTTTCTCTGGGCTGGGCAACATGAACTGTATAGGTCAGACATGTGGATGACTGCCAACTGCCACTTTAAAATGTTATCATTGAATTATGTTGGTTGAAATGACTATGTATTGACACATCCATATTTTTTCCTCTGTCTCCCAGAGTTGGGAGGAAACCCAATTGAGAACAGTGGTTTTGAACCAGGAGCATTTAAGGGACTGAAACTGAATTATCTACGCATATCCGAGGCCAAGCTTACTGGTGTACCCAAAGGTATCAGTGAATTGTTATGGACTACATAGGAATACATACAAATACACCATAGTGTTGACAGGATCATTTTAGGCAGCTGGAAAACAAGATAATAGAGTTCGTAAAAATAAATCAAAGGTTAGCATTTCATTAAATAGTTCAATGTTAATTAAACAGGAGAACTCATGGTTGTAATAAGCAGGTTAGAGAAGATGAATAGAGCAGCATTAACTGTGGGTCAGGAACCTCTCCCTTAGTGGAGCCTCAAAGGAAGTTTTGTTGTCTGTCGCCCAGACCTCCCAGATAGTCTTCACGAGCTCCATCTGGACCACAACCAGATCCAGGCTGTGGAACTAGAGGACCTGAGTCGCTACAAACACCTGTACCGGTACACACCCAAAACAATATACAACTGACTTCATCTGCTGGAGTTTTGCTTGCAATGGAAAGAAATTACCCTCTATACTGTAAATTCCCAGTCAGTCAGCGATGCCACCTTGGGGTAGTGCTAAGAACTACAAGGAGGTGCCACCAAAATACTGCATATTGGGATATTATTTTTAAAATGCATTCCCCTTTCTTATGATCTACTCTTTCTCATTTCCTTCCAGGCTGGGACTGGGCTTTAACAAAATCCGCAACATAGAGAATGGTAGCTTGGCCTTCCTTCCCAGACTGAGAGAGCTACATCTGGAGAACAACCAGCTCACACGTGTCCCCAAAGACCTGCCAGATATGAAATTCCTCCAGGTGAGTTTAGCATTCATGTAAAAATGCAGGTCTACCTTTCAAATAACTTAAAAGAGATGGTTATATGCACCTCACAGAGGTACAGGGCCATGAGTTAGTAATGTATATACAGCCGTGGCAAAAATTAAGAGACCACTGTATATATATTTATATATATATATATATATATATATATATAAAATTGTCATTTTATATATATATATACACTTATAGGCCTACCTTTCTAAATGTCTAATAAACCACTTTGTGCTTTTCCCCTCTCATCCTCTAGGTGGTGTACCTCCATTCAAATAACATCAACCAGGTGGGAGTGAATGACTTCTGCCCTCTGGGCTTTGGGATGAAGAGGACATTCTATAACGGCATCAGCCTGTTTGCTAACCCTGTTAACTATTGGGAGGTGCAGCCCGCGGCCTTCCGCTGTGTCACTGACCGGCTGGCCATCCAGTTTGGCAACTATAAGAAGTAGAGGCAGGAAGGAAGGGGAGGAGAAGGAGGAGATAAGTTAAATAACAAGTGGACAGGGAGGGAGTGATAGGAATTAAAGAGATGATTATTATTACTGACTAGAAAGATATTCTATTTTTGGAGAGAGTTGAGGAAGGTGGGAAAATGAACATGAGTGCTGAAACAGGCTACAAGGGGAAGTAAAACAAAATATTACAACTTGAAGAACTTGAAGTGAGTCAAAAGCAATGTTCTTACTTCCTTTCATTTTTCACACCATATGATTTTAGGTTTTGGTCATTTGGAAGTAATACACAGAAGAGACTATGAAAGGAATGCTTCCCCCCCCACCAAAATAGATATGAATGATTAAAAAAACATGTGAAGCATTTCAGCATTTCCTTTTTTTTTTATACGATAGTTAATGTCGTCAGTCATTTCTGTTTTACCACTTTGGTGAAGATTACATGTAAACAATAGAAAGGCAATGCATTATAGATGTTTTTATAAACTAAGGTGCTCTTTTGTTTGTTACTTTCTTTGTGCGCTGATTTGGAAGTATCAATTTGGACTGTCCCTGTTTCGCTGGTCTGAAGCCTATTTAGGGGATTAACTGTACTGTATGTCCACAATAAACTATTGGCCACACAGTTGGGACTATTATGTTGCATTTTCAGTCTAAAAAAGAAGTAAAAATGTAAATTCATAACCAGTTCTTTAGCATGTTTTGCAAATGTATGGTAAGGGGATACAAGGGGATCTCAAACTACCATTAAGACACACTTGCTGATGTTGACTTGTCTTTGCTTTCTGTCTTGATGAAAGATATCTGCCAGTGCATGGACTCTGCCTGTACTTACTATTATGCTGTCTGTATTATAATTTAGTAGAGTATCCCTTGAGGGGACACTGACGTAGTGAGGTGCTCTCCCCATACACAATAGCCTGCTTTGCCTTGAGCCATTGAAGACAGTGTGCTCTGTGCTCACATAAAGATGGGCTACAATAATAGTGTCTCACGCATTGTTTTGCACAGCTTCTCTTTCATGCTTTATCTGCTTGAGGGGTTATGGGGGTTAGCCTGTTTACATTAGGTAGGCCTATAGGGGCAACCAGGTCATCAATATTCTGTTCTGTATATCTGTCCTGTAATCTGACAAGCTGCTGCATGTGAATAAAGACATTATTATCTTGCTGCATCACGCCAGACAAACGTTATAATGCTCGTGGGTCGGATGTTGTGTGAGAAATAAAGGAATCCTTCAACAGTTAAAAGATTGTGAATGATTGAACATAGTTCTGGAGTCTCCGGGGTAAGAGAACTCATGAGAAACACTGAGGCTACTCAACCCACACGGTTTCATGATAATGTTTTGAGGGGACACCGAGCTTTTCCTTAGTTCGTGCACGTTATAGCGTTTTAGGGTCCTACATGCGTCCACCAATACAATTGGATAGTCTAATCATGAGAGCATCGCTCTGCACGCGCACAATCAACTGTTTGCGCTCGCCGCGTCATCTCGATAACCCTCAACATGTCTGTCTGATGGTACGGTCGTATAACGAGAAGGGAAGGCACTTGCCTGTGTTGACATCCGACGGCTATGCGGCGATGCACTTGCGTGTGAAAGTGCCTGCAGTGGTCTCTAAGCAGCAACAGAGGGATCTCTGCTCCAATGACAGCTGAAGAGAAAACGAAAAGAAGAGAGTACTGTTGAACCATCGGATGTGTATCTATCAGTGGTCCGTCGTTTCTGCATATAAGCCGGTGGTTGGATTTTCTAAAATGTCGCAGGAAAATGCTGGTGAGTCGCCTGCTGCCGTACAGAATCAACTGACCTAGAATCACCCATGACAAGATGGGAAATAGCCTTCGACCTCGAAAAACGGATAGCGATCCACCATGATAAAGAAATTGACAATTGCATATTTGCCATAACCTTGCCTACCGTAACGCCCAGAATTTAGCGAGGTCTGGTAACTGTAACTGCCGTATTAGTGTTTCTGCTATTTATAAAGAGAAGCAAGTTGCAAACCGTTGAGCTTTATTATAAATATTACATTTGATCCTTTTTTCTCTCCTAGTCTTATATCAGCAGATTGTCAGGATAGAAACAAAATTGACAGCGGATGTTTTATAATGTAAATCTATAATTCATTTTGTCTTCAGTGTGCCCATCGAAAATTAGCAATTCTAAATAAAGCAACGGAATGACATTAGTTGCAGGGTGCCTGTCTGTGTACAGCTGAGCTTTTAGCTAGCTATCCCATTATTGTGAGAAATACACTGGTGCATTGTTTTCTAATTGTGGCATGTGCTTTGCAGATAAGGCATGATGGAGGGAGGAAGAGAAGGAGAGAGGGAGATCAAGCCTTCTTTGTTCCAGGACAGGATCTAATCAGCCAGCCTGTACCCTCACACTTACCAGGTACAACTAGTCCAGATGGAAGTGTTTAAGCACAAACACATAATGCTCTATACTGTAGGTAAACACTTCCCTTTTATGCTTTATCAGCCTCTAGGGGCCAACATACACGTGCAACTAAGCTCTCGTGTAATAATTCAATATGAACGTAAAGGAAGTACATGTGTTGTTCTGTTCTCCCACAGGGATTTGAGTGGCTAGCAGGCGATGGCAGTGCTCACTGAGTCACATCAGCACTACTTCCCATTCCAACAGATGGACGGCACCCTTCTCTCCCGAGACGACGCATAGCACCGCTGTCTTCCCCACCCCTCCTTCTGCCTTTCCTTCTCTTCCTCTCCTCCCTCTCTTCCTCTCTTCTCTCTCTTCATCTCCTCTCTCTCTCCCTTCTGCTTTTCCTTCTCTTCCTCTCCTCCCCCCCCCTCTCTCTCTCTCACTCACTCCCTTCTGCATTTCCTTCTCGTCCTCTCTCCTCTCTCTCTCTTCCTTCTCTACCTTGCCTTGTTCGCCCTTTTCACCTATGCTACTTCCCTCCACCATGGCATGCTGTGGCCGTTCTCTGGACTCCCCCTGCACTCTAGCCCTGCTAGTGGGCTTCCAGTTTGCCTTTGTGCTCTATTTCTCCTTGGGAGGCTTCAGAGGCCTCGTGTCCGTCCTGGTCCACACCACGGAGCCAGAGTTTGACTACTCCCGACCTCACGACGTATACACCAACCTCAGCCATCTAGGGGTCCCCCCCCCACCTCCACGCAACACTGGCACAGGACCCCCTGGCACTGGGCCACCATTGAGGGACTGCCAGATCCCCTCCCCGCTGCTGGGTGAGAGAAAGTTTGCCCAGGGAGGGAGAGAATGTAGCGGGGGATTGAGAGAATGCGAGCGAGGTCTTCAGGTCTGTGACAGTGTTGTACTCTGTATGTGAAGCATAGGCACATTTCACCATAGAGGGCACTGTGAGGGGTTTAGTTTCTCACAATAGTCAGATTACCAACCTTATTTGACCCTTCTCCTCTCCTCTCCTCTCCTCTTTTCTCCTCTCCTCTCCTCTCCTCTCCTCTCCTCTCCTCTCCCTCTCTC
>JAOEHI010036756.1:0-22954 GCA_025447815.1 Percopsis transmontana | reverse complement strand
CTCGGTTTTTACAACACAAAAAAAAAAAAAAAAATTTTTGTTTATATATAAATAAATATATTTTTATATATATATATATATTTTTTTTTTTTTTTTTTTCAGTCTTTTAAGTTTTATCTCCGTCTACCCCTCAGTGGAAAGCCTGTAGGTGCCGTTCAATACCTCTCATTGAGTTCTTTTCTTGGCTGTTGCAGGGAGTTCTTTGATAGCTCTTTTTACTTTGAGTGACGAGTGTTTAGTGGTTGCGGAAAATGACATTGAATTGTTTCTCGACAGAGGGGAAGGCTTTATTGTGATATCTAGACCATGAGACAAATACGCTGTGGCTGAGGCAATCAAGGCACAACTTTGTATAATACTGAGTAGGAGCAAACCCCCGACTGAAATGGATTCCGTCATAACATGCACTACCATATCGAAGCATCGGCTTCTTAACGTGGTTACAGTTTGATCGATTGCCACAGAAAATAACACATTAGTTCCAGGAAGTGCGTGTGTGTGTGTATGTGGGGGGGGGGCTTGTGACCGTGAGGACTTGTGGGGAAAAATTATTCTGATAAACAAACTTCATGCCGCAAACTGATTCAGCATTCAGACAAAGCGTCTGCAGTGCCTAAATATAACCATCATTATCAAATTTTGATAGCCAAGACAGACACCATGTTACTCATCCTATTAGCGCATCTCTCACAAAGACAGAACCACAGACATCTGGAGATTATACTGCAGAGACGATTTCATTAATCACAATGCATCCATGTTTGGACAGTGACAGGAAAACCACACTAATAATAGAGTCAAGCCTGGCCTTTTGAGATGCCAAACAACCCACAAGTCAAAGATTCATGTCAGACCATTTAGGCTACGTTACCCCCAACGTTAGATGGTACATTCAAGGGCTATAGTGAAAAATATGATCATAATTCAAAGCATTGTTCAACAGGTTGCATTGTTCACTTCATTAGAAAAACTCTTGTCCAGGTAGCTCTTTGTGACGAGGCACCGGGGCTCATGGGAAACACAGTCTTTAGCTACTCCTAGAAACACCATTAGTTCATCTAAACTGCTCGCAGTGCCTTTAAACTACATTTCAAATAATGTGGTCTATGATATAGCAAAGCAGAATAAAAGCTCCATTTGCAGAGATAAAACAATGAGAACGATGGGAACTCCTATCATCCCATCTCATCTAAACACACATTTAAGTCATTCAACACTCTGTTGTAGTTGTGTACTTAGAACATCAATCTGACCCCAGAGACCATCAGGTGCCCTCTACTAAATGTCAATGAGCAACAGCTGGTAATGAATACAAAAGCAATCTTAGCATTTAGCTACACTGTGATAATTACCTTAATTTTATCTGCATTTGCAATCGATTTTCATTAGTTTAGGTGCAAACGTGATTCATATAGGCTACTTCTTCCAATTACAGTCTAGTGGAAGGCTCTCAATGGCATTTAAATGTATTTGACCAGATAGATTAAGACAGGAAGACAGTCTGTATTTATGTGCGATTATACTCCGAATACTCAGATATTCAACACAAGCTGCTTTACAAGGTTAATTTCCTCTGGAAAAACATCAAATTCTACAGTCTACATTGATTTTATGACCAACCATGCACGTGCTCTCATGATTACAAATGCACGCACACTTTCACTTCCTACAACTCATCAACCTAGACGGTTGCCCTCAAGAAAGGGTATTCAAGGCTTAAGATATTCAGTATCTCGGCAAGAGAAGGCATTCTTGACGCAACAAAAATAATCTTGTTTTGTTACACAAAGTGAGCCCCTGTAAGTGTGGGCCCCTGAGGGTTTGAACAAGCATAAGGTTATATTACGTAGTTAAATTATAATGGCAACTTGTGCATACTAACTGTTTATTTATAATAACTATGTTCAGCCAATAAGATCATATTGTTGTTTGTTGAAGAGATATGGTCCCCATTTTAGGGTTTGGGTAAAACGTGCAGAGGGTGACTCATTAACATGAGTAATCATGCTAAAGCATGTCAATGTATAGCTGGCTAGATTGTGCACTAGTATAACAATTCAGTACAGGTCATATACCGAAGCATCTTATAGACGCGACTTGAGTACACGCAAGTACAGTGTATGTTAAGCATATTTCTCAAGGACGCATGCAGGTAGGCTGGGCTTGTTGGGGATCAAACCCATTAACTTTCGGATGGGAGTTGATCATCCTAAACAGTAACCACTAGATTATCCTGCCCCCAATATAACCAGAAAACAGCATTGGAAGGACAAAGAAAAAAAAACAACAAAAAACCTGATTAGTCAGATTCTTGAAATAATTGGAATTTTTAATTGTTTTGCTAGGTCATGCATGCAGCAAAGACCAAGCATACTCAATCACCTGTATCCAAGTTAAAAAGGAAAAGTATTTTAAAGAAAAGGCAGTTCCACTGTAGCCTTATGTAGCATCCAAGGGAAACGAGCCAATGAGATTGACCATTTATCATGATGAGAGTTTTCATTAGGACCAGCACCTCATTTTGCTCACGCTCATCTGGCAGATTTATTTACCCTCTAGTCATTTGGTTTTGAATTTAAGGGAGCCCATCCAACTGCTGTAAACAAGCCTGCCACCATGCTACAGGCTAACGACACATGCTATGGGGTCTTTGGTTTTAAATGTCGTGCTTCCCTACACCATCATTTAAAACTAGCATAAATTACACACACACAAAAAGAAAATAAAAGGGCCGACCGGGTTCACAGGGGGTTCAAGAACATTTTTCCTGCATAAATGTACTGTAGTCATGCACGAAAACACTGGCCAAGATAAGGTTGAGCTGACTTACCACAGTGGTGAGCCACTCAGGGTCAAATGTACGATTATATTCTACCAAACATGTAACGTTTTATTTTCAGAGACTTCCAATAATCAATGTTGGCTATTTTATTTACCTGCACACTGCAGCTAAAAACACATTTTAAATAGAATTGGCTCGCAGTTCTTCTCCTTTGTATTGCAAAAGCCTTTTAGGTACCTATGATAGCATATTGGAATAATTTGCCACAGGCGAGAGCTGCAGACAAGTGCCATTTTCTATTGAAACATCAAAGCGCTGAATTGAAAAGATTGCAGCTTGACATATTGTCTGAAGACAAAAGGAAGCTCTCTCAGTGCTAGAGACTAACCATATTTTAATATATAAAATAAAACAATACCGGTCTATACATAACCATCAGTGAACATAGACCCATGCCGCCTTCAGCTGTCTTATTTGCAAGAGCCCATGATTAATTGAGATATGTAATAGGTGCTCAGAGTTTTAATTCCATCACAGCACTGGCGATACCAAAAGCCTTGACATTTGGTAGCCGATGCCCCAGCCAAGCAAGACCAAAATATCAATTATCTTGGCAAAAGCAACTCACTGCCAATATGCTTAGCATTTTTCTTTTGACATGGACATGATATGTTGAACAAATGGCTGCTAAACAGAAGCCCTAGTGTCTTTCTTGTCTACCTCGATTCCACGGCAACAGCTACAACTGTCATGATGGATGACAAATTGGGTTCTGTTTGGAGATATACAAGGTCCAAGTCACACAGCAAGCCTCGCAGCAAACCGACGACAAACAGCTCTGGGTGTCAATATGAATTCATAATAGAGTTTTCCGTGACAGTGAGGAATTGGTGGCACAGACTGATAGTAATGATGTTATAAGTCAGTGTGGTCTTGCGCAGAAAGATATGTTTTGGGAAATTTCACAACTAGGCTTTGAATAGTAAACATGAATGCAGTGAAGAGTAAAAAAGGTACCAATGAAGGGACTGCATTGCATTTCGTCCCAGCTACCCAAGTAGGGCAGGGATGACAACAGACTACCTTGGTCATGTGATGTCTACCACGGTGTCGAGTTATTTTTTATGTACATTTAAACTTTTTTGCTGGTGAAAGTTAGAGTAGTGCTTGGGAGGCATTTACTTTTTTTATACCTTCCTGACATTTCACCTACTGTGTACGGTACGGTATTCGTGTAAAAAAGCAATTGTTATGCAATTGTTCTACTCCCCGCCAAAATCCTTCTCTCATTTGCTGCCAAAATAGTATTGCCATGTGATCATTTGATCTTGTATGTGATGTCAGCGTTTCTGAAAAGCTCTGTGTTCGCTGTCTATACTGGGCGGGGAACACAGCGTTTTCAGATTTATCCATTTGGGAAAGCGAAGATACATAGTAAGTGTTTTGCTAATATGCACACTTCAATATTTGTTTATTTATCGCAAGTCATATCGTCATCGCAACATTAAACAAAGTTATTGCACATCGCAGATTTTCTTCACATCTTACAGGCCTGAAAAACCACATTGGATCATTTTCATACACGCCTGGAAGATAAATCCTGTTAAAGCAAGGATATCTACAAAGGCATCCTATTGTAATACTTGAAAAACAGGTTCCTCTTTGCCCACTCATCTGAATTAGACCTCATTACCTCATATATATCACCTTATTTTAATCATCTTAAAAATCTAATTTTCATGAGCGCTTTTCACCAAGAAGCAATCCTGAAGCCTAAGGGGTAATTCCCATACATTTTTAGGCACTTGGAAAACATTCTACATAGTATAATCTATAATCTAGCTGCATAGTAATTTTGCATAATGTGCAACAGATGTTATGCCAAGAGATACAATGTTCACATTTGCCTGATATTTACATTTGCATAACAATGGTGACAGCGGAGTTCGTTGAAAGTCACAAGATATGTTTCACAATGTTTTCAAAATTTTGGAAAATGATGACATAGCCTACCTTTTCCTAACCCTGGAACAGAAACAAGAACAGGGAAGTCGGCTCATCTTTTTTATTTTAAGTAGAGATTTGCTTCCATTTCAATTAATTTCCAGAATGATAAGCAATGGCAAATTAATTCTAATTAATACAGCAACTTTTAGTGCACCATTTACTGGGTATTTAGGCAGTAGCCTACATGTGTATGGCCGAATCTGAGGGAATAGTAGGCTTTGTTATAAAATATGTTCCCGTTCCCATAAAGTGTGATTAGGACCTACTCTCAAAATGATCCTACTATAGCCTACAAAGGTCAATAACATGCGATGCATCCAACATTCCAAGTGTGCTATTAGAAAATGGCAACCCATCAGGGACAAGTGTCCTGGGGAAACAATATCCCACACACAGGGGTGCCATTGCTCATGATACAAAGATGTGTAGCCTACTGTAGTAGGCTACAAGCCACACGCAAATACTGCCATAACTGTGCACATTAACACGATAGCTATTACGAAAATTACATAATTCATGTGTCAAAGGCATTGCGTCCCTCCAACAGTAACGACAAGATTTGGGTTCTGACTGCTGTCCATCAGTAAAAATGGAATAAGAAATAAAAGTACGGAGATATTCAATAAAAGTGGAGAACAAAAACAGTTCGATCAAAGAAATGCAAACTATGCATAAATACTTAAGCGTTTCAAAGTAGGCTACCCATTACACAAATGAAATCAGCGTCCATTGCGCAACAAAGTTTCATGCAGAGTTACGCGCTAAATATAATAAAGTATTACGAGATAATCAAGTATACAATTTAATATGAAACACATTTAGAGTGGGCCAGCAATGTTAACTACGACTGTCAACGGCAAAGAACAACGCGTAGGCGAAGCGACTGCACACGCCAATAAACAAAAGAATGCGTGCAATGATGGAATAAAACTGCCAACTAAAAAATAAACCGTTTATCTTTTCCTCTTTGAAAAGCAGAAAATACTTTTACTTGCCTGGAACAAGATAAAACCCAGACTGTCCCGCACAAACACTGGTCCTAAGCGCTCCACCATCAAGGATCCACATGAACCAGTCTTCTCTCCGCTCATCTCGCTACAGCTGCTCGAGAAGTTTGGTGACGTCAGCGTGCACTAGGTCACAACCAAAGCTTTTTGGTCGCAATTGACAACCCGCTCATTTAAAGACGCCGTCAGCAGTGTCCACAGAGATTAGATGAAATGATCTACCAGAAGAGCTCACTCAGAACCCATCCATTCATCTGTGAAAAAACACTAACTGGTATTTTGTGACTATTGAATTTGCTTGCTGGAAGACAGCGATTATTAGTCGATATAGCAACAGGGCATTTTTATTACACCATCAGTGGACACCCTGTACAGAGCTGATATAATTTATAACAATAACAATAATAATATAAAAGGACTAAAAATAAGAAGAAATAAAAACAGGTTAATTTGCCACTAACACAGCTTGTTGCTTTTCAGCATGATACAGGGCTATGCCGGGCAGCTGAAACTTTATCCGACCCAGTACACTCAGTATTAAATATTGAATCTTATAAGATGAGATGGTGCCACTGCCACAAAAAGTCGTATATACAAAAAATTAAGAACACTGAAATATATATGTAGATTTATATATAAACATTAAACTTGCACTCACGCTTATTAAAACTTTTACATAACAATAAAATAACCCATCTTCCCCCAACCACACATTTAGCTGATATAGTGACTTATTGTTTAGGCAATAGTCTATTTAGCTTTGTTAGCTAGCTTCGAGTCTAGTTACGAGTCATTTTTGCAGACACTGTTATCCAAAGTGACTTACGGTGAGTCCAATTATAAGTATTAAGGAGCAGGTAGGGGTAAGGGATTTTTTTCAAGGCTGCTTACAGCTATGCCAGGCAAGTTAGGGAACGAACCCATGACTTTTTGGCTCGGAATCAGCCACCCTAACTACTAGGCTATCCTGCCACCTGATCTAGTTTAGAAATCTCCAAAACACCTCTTGGGTAGGATACATGAGCAGTTTCTCTTGTCTGGAGATTTATCAGAAGGGCTTGTCTGCAAGGGACAGGCAAATTACATGACTGGGCACACCTGCAACAGTTTGGGTCTGGGAGTTTAACCAGCCTGCCAGTGTGGCTCCAGAAGATTCCAGTCAGTACTAAAGTGCATTTCTTGATGCAGTGCGATTAAGCAAGCCATTGTTGCCAATGAGGAGCAGTGTATGGAGACAAGCAAAAGACAAATTAGTCATTTGGGCTTATATGGACTAGAACAATTCACTCCATGTTCATTGCAAATATTTTTTATTTTGGTTTGGTGTGTGTTTGTGTGTGTGTGTGTGTGGGGGGGTGTTGCTGGCTTTAAAGCTAGCCTTTTGATTCTTTAAACATACTGTATGCAATAGAATTTGACCTGATTGTAATTCATAAAGAAATTAAAAATAAAGTTGCAACATGTGTAACATTTTTGTGAATTAGAAATAAATCCCCTGCAATTGATTTACCGAAGTGAAAGCTTCAAATTCAAAACTCTATTTTAACTATCTTCACTTGGCTCTTAACTGTCACTGTGTGTAAAACACACATACATTTATATTTGTCCCATTTGTATATGACAAAGCCATTTGTATGTCATTGGAACCCTATATTTTTCATTTAAATTTTCTGCATTTAGCAGACGCTTTTATCCAAAGCAACTTACAATTAATACATTTTTTAACAGTATCATGTAACAGGGTTACTTATATGTATAACTTATATGCCTTCCCATTAATTGTTATTGACATATGATATGTTCTATCATGCTGTACATTCACTGCTATTTCTGGCGCAATATTAGAAATTGTACTTCAAAGCTTATATTGGAAGAAACATCAAAGTCTGTCTTTTGGCCACACCAAATAAACCTTTTTTACACACATCTATCAGGTGTTGTGCTTTCCGCATCAGCAGCTTTATTCGGCTACCTCTATATTTCATTCTTCTATCAACAGTCTCATTCTCTTCCTCAACAGCAGACTCCATTCCGTATTTTACAAAATATTCATCATGGACTCCCCAGATCTATTCATTTCTATCTGCTGTAATGGGAGAGCTAAACACAGATATACATATCCATCATCCTTGCAGCTCATCAGCACAGCAGTCAGAAAAGATCTCTTGTGAAATGAAAAATGGAAAAAAGTACTGTATATCAGCAGAGAATAGCATGGCTTGACATTCAATATTATGTTTCATGCTAAAAAAATATATATTCCTGTGACACAAATGTCAAGAACATATTACTCACATATCTGTTTTCTCTGTAAATGTACTGAAAAAATAGGACCTAAAAATCCGTATTAACAGAGAATTAGCTTTCAAATATACAGTACTGTAAACATGCAGTTAACAATAAGCCTATTTACCAACTACAAACAGTTTTTTGTGTTATTAAATTATGTAAAGGGTGGTGTGTCATGCCCAACGTGGTAATAACACTGTTGCTTTAGTGTGCAACATGAATGATAACAGAAAGAGTCATTAGAATAGCATTAACACCAGCATAAAACATGGTGGTGGTAGACAAAATGTCAATGTCATCAATGTCAATGCTCTAAAAATTGCTTCATAAATAACTTTTAAAGACTCCATATTTTGCTCTTTTTCCTCATAAGATACTGATTCATGTAATCTTCATTATAATCATTATCATAGGTAATAACAGTACTTTTTTAGCGGCTGACCATTGTCCAAAACAAATTAAAGATACTGTAACCATTCATGCATGTAAAACAAATATTTAATTTCTGACTGGGTAATCCTATCTTGATGATAAACTGTCCTTCAGTGCTGACCTCCCACGATTACGGCATGCTCTGGACTCAACAATGAAAAAATAGGTCATTTATTTGAAGTAGTCAGACCCTCTGAACACAGCAATACCTGTTGTTAGGTGTTAAATTGCCCAGCATCCAACCCAGACACAGGTGAGTGAACCTATAAACTTCAATTGAAAGGAATTACCCCATGGCTGTCTGAACACTGTCTGTGAAGACTCTGTAAGTATTGAAAGGCTAACCTTTGATCTGTCTATCTGTCTGTCATGTTTTGGGTCCTCAGCATTTAAAGTCGTGCTTCCCGTGCTTAATTATGTTCCAGGTTCTTAGTTTGGATGCCTTCAGCCCAGTCACTATGGTTGTGTGATACAAATCACAGATGGTTGGTTTATAAATAAATACTGATGATAAATACTGGCGACCATACAGATTTCAGTAAGGTTAAAATAACACACCCATAACTTTACATTTAATTGCAGCTCCTCAACAAATATTCCAATTCACGTCAGTGCTATCAGAAGCACGCAGACTTGTAAATTCCCTGAAGCCTTAGCAGTCCCCCAATCTCCATCAGTCATAATCCAGGGAACAAAAGCTTCCTTTTTATGACCGAATCAGGGATGGTTCCAGAAAGGAAATACATTTAGAACCGAGATTATTTCTCTGAATACATGGAAACAGATTTACTCCTCCACATAAAATGATAATATACACGTATAAGGAGGGAAATCTGCTAAAACCAGACTGTGTACAATCAGACTTCATAAAAGACGTTACCCCGCATGAAGACACATACTGTAATGTATTTTGTAACAACACTATGACATAGGGCTTTGTAAGTTAATGCTTTTTATAGAACATCACCCGAGAGGAGTGGATGTTACGTCATAAAACATATAACCTGAACCTAACATAAATATTCACCTTACTCTGATCTCTCACACATACATTCCTTGGAGAATTTTCCAAATCGTGTTCGGAAACATCGTCTCTCGCAAAGGCATTTATGCCGTGCCTGAACACTGTGCCTTTTATGCAGGCTCATTGAAGCAGTAATTTCACATTATGTTAAACAGAACGACATTATCCTACACTGACTTGGCTTGGGAGCTAGTGTGCTTGCTGAATCAAGTGTTAGCAGTGCCTAAAGAACAAGGGCCTGATAGACACGATGTGCAGCCTTCTGTGCTCGATGGTAACACTCTGTGTGACCACGTGACCCCCTACTAGTGCACCAAGCACTGTGTAGAACTATCCTATCCAGCTGTGACTGTGACCTTTAACACATGCCACTGTGCTTACAGTGTCTATTGTCCTGGATCTGGGATAAATTAAATGTCAACAGTCTTTACCGCCGAAGCAGTTCCTGCATAATCCAAAATGTTGTAGCCTGTGCTTTTGATATTGTCCCCTTTCTTAGATTGATTATAGAGTAAAAATGGCCCTACTATTAAAATCTATGTATGGTCCTCAAAGGCAAACAACATCTGTACATGATGGCCTAGACAACACACTACGAATTTTACTAAAGAATTCAGCTTTCTTGGATATTCTTACTCAGGAGTAAATCTTGTAATTGTACTACACTCTCTTTCGATAAAAGTGTCTAATTGACCTAATTGTAATTGTATTAATTGTAATTGGCTTGTGCTGGGACACGCTGGGGTAACGAGGAACTACATTGGGACATCCCTGTGGGGCCAATGAGCTATGATGGCTCATTGGTTTCTATGACCACTGAGAAATCTCAGAAATGTTGACTCTTTCAGTGTGTATTTAATGTAGCATACCACATTAAACTGTAATCAACACATCTACTTTAACAAGCACAGTCACCGTGACTATCTCTACACTGAAATATCTGCAAACTGCTTTGTAGGTGCACAATTAGTTTTCGCTTGGCTGGGTTCCACCAATCAGGGTCCTGCGTGGAACCCAGATTGACTTTGAAGTTGATTCAAACACAAACAGCCACAGCACCGCACTGTAACCCTGGCTGCTATGCCCCTCATCTCATCAGAGAAAGCGCAGGTTATTGCTTCTGTGACTGCTCATTACTTGCTTCTTATCATTAATCTCAGAAAATGTGGAATTTGTGCATATTTAAGTAGTTCTGACTATCATTAAATACATCGCTGTGTGTACAAACAGGACATAGAAACCTAAGATCAAAGACCCTAAATAGATGACTACACAACTTACTGAAGGCAAGCTACTGCTATACAGTGTGTGAGCATAGTGCGGACTACACTGTATTTTATTTTCACCCGGAAAGTGATACATAAAATATAAGTGTATGGAGATGCAGGCAGGTGTAGAATTAATCATTCAAGACATAGCATTTAGCACTGTTCTGAGATATCATAGGGCAACTGTATTCATTAGGAATTGTGTATTGGCGTGCATGTGTGTGTGTGTGTGTGTGTGTGTGTATGTGTTTGTGTGTGTGTGTGAATGCAAAAACATTGATGTTGGCATTTTAAATATATTTGTAAAAAAAATTATATTTACATATATATTTTAAAATGTACTCAAACAGTGTACACAAAAGTTAGTATCTTGTGTTATTGAGAGCATTTGGAACTGCTAACGCTCAATAGCCCAAAGTCTTACACTATGTTACAGTAACAGATAAATATTGAACACTCATATATTATTCTATAGCACTTGTTGATGCTCAGGAGCACATGGTTAGTTTCTAACCATAATAAATATTCCTCAATACTTCCAGACTGCTGTACACATACAGCAGTCTGTGTATACTAGAGGATGTCGGGCCCTCATGCCACCCTCATTATTCATATTTTATCTTTATTTTCATCTTTATTCACGTCATGGCCTGACGTGAAAGAGGCCTGGTATCGGTCGGTGTGGCGGTGGTGGGCATACTGTAGCTGAGGTAGCTGGCGTGGCAGTGGTTAGCCTGGCAATGACAGGTCTAGTGGTGGAAGGCCTATCAGTGGTTTGTCAGGCCAGAGCCACCTGGAGGCTTTCTCTGCAGCCTCTGCATTGTTATAGATGGCCCTCCTCCTCCTCCTCCTCCTCCTCCTCTCACCTTGGATGCTGAGGGCAGTGTGAGTCCTACAGAGGGACTGACCTGCAAAGCCTCTGCATCCTGGAGCTGCCCGCCCAATTCCCCTGTCAGCTGCCAGTCCTGTGCCATGTTGAGAAGCCCTGATGTTGCTTCAGGTGCTGTTCTTGGCTTCTCTCCGGCTCTGATGAAGCTGATATTTACATATTTATTTATATTTACAGCATTTAGCAGACGCTTTTATCCAAAGTGACTTACAATTAGTACATTTGTCAACAGTTGAACCGGTTAACCACCAGTTTTTGCAAGCACATAACATTCTCCTAGAATTATCGCACCATCATGTAACAATATTACTTTAACTGTGCATTTGAAGAACATTACTCTAAAGTTATCATTCACTCTTCAAACAGTTGATAACAGCAAAGTGCTTAATATTCTAAGAGCTAATCTAAGTGTAGAAAGAAGAAATTTTTTTATATATATATATAGGGAGGAAATGATAGAATAAGGATTGTTATAGTGGGATTAGTGCTGATGGTTTGCTTCGAGGGCTTTGACCTCTGGCAGCTGGTGAGGGCACCGCAGGTACTTTCTGCGATGGTCTTGAGCACCGGGTCGTGCCTCCAGCAGTATATCGGCCTTGCCCCAGAGCCTTTGGAGAGCAGCTCAACATGTGCTCAAGGGTCCCCTTCTACCCTCACTACGAGTCTCAGAGCACTCTTGTCTTGTCATGTTTTTTTGTGTGTGGCTGGTTCCAGACTTGCATTAATGGCGCGCAGGGTGGCGTGCAAGTAGGTACAGAGGGGTGGAGCAGTCCCATCACTCTGGACCTAGTCTGGCTCTGCTGTGAGCACCACTTGACAACTGTAATAACTGAAAAGCACAACACTGAAACATGAATCTCCTGTAAATCTCCGCTTCTGTTGCAGCAAGCTAACTATTACCGGAACCTTTTACAGTATACTTCTTAAGGCCGTGGCTGAGATGGTGGGTTTCATTGCCTGCTGGAGGAATGTTGCAAGCGGTTGTAAGCGGTTGTAAACGGTTGCAAGCGGTTGCGAGCCACGCAGCCCAAGTGGTGGTTGCCATAGATACGATAAACATTTGCTAGAGGATATAGATATTTTTTGTTACATCTTAATATCAAATTTATATGCTTCTGTTCCTCTCACAATAGACAGTAATAGTCAACATTTTGGACACACCTACGATATCAAGGGTTTTTTATTTATTTTTTACATAATTCCACGTGTTATTTTATTATTCTTTGCTATTATTCTAAAATGTTGAAAATATTAAAAATACAGAAAAACCCTTGCATTAACAGGTTTGCCCAAACTGCTACGGCATCTGTGTATTCTATCTCGCCTTTGTAAGTGACCCTGGATGCGCTAAGTTGCTCATGTTAATGTTTATGTGTGCTTGTAAGTAACAGGCTAATGTGGGCCGAGTACAGGTGCAGTTGGACGAGAATGAACACTGAGACACCAACAAACAATAAGCGATATAGCAATTACAACACTTTATGCTAACAGAAACTAACGTTACATTGTTACGTTGTTACGTTGTTACAGGACAAACAACAACCAACAATAATCCCCAAACCAACCCAGACATATATACCCCCACAACACAACAGGTGCAATGAATGAATGTGAGTGATTGATGAATGGAGGTCCAGTGTGTAGCTGGGGTGCACTGAAAGTATGGACGGCTACAGGCCGGTGGTTAGTACGCCAGCGAGGTAGAACGGGGAGGAGGTGGACCGCCCCTCGGCGTGACCCCCGACGTTAGAGTGCTGATCTGACGGGATGCTGTAGTATACATTTAATCTATAGGGGGTGACTAGATGCGTTCTTTACCCAAGAATACTCTGCCACTGCCAGAACTGCCTCTGTGGGATGGAACATGAAATCCCATTAAATATGGGTCAGGCGATAATATTTTTTTGCCTAAAGTGGTTTTAATAATTTCACACATCAACATGTTCCTCTTATTTGTAGTGGATACTTGTGGAGAGAGCCAAATGGACAGCTCCAGAGGGCTGTGCAAAATCCTATTTTGGTTGGAAATTGTGTGCGCCCAAGCAACTACTGTATGAATTTCCACAAAAAAATATTCCAGTAAGATTTTCAGTAGAAAACCCTCAATATTACACACTGTAAATCGCATTGACAGTTGCATACACATAAAGCTACAAAATCGGGCTGCTTATTCCTATCCCATTGATGTCAAAGTCAAAGCCCACATTAGTGAAACATATTGTTTCCCAGTTCGCATATCCACCTGTAGTTACAGGATACTGCAAAAGGTCACAATTTGACATGAGCCTTGTGCCCTTTACAGTGGCATGGTGGCTTAGAGGTTATCGCTCTGTTGCCTCACATCAAGGTTTCCTTGGTTTGCAAAAGATAACTTAAATATACAAACTTACATTTATCCACTGCTCTAACCCTGGTCTGAAAGCTGTGACGGTGAAGTTACCTTTCTACTGAATAGGGTTATGTTATGTTATTGAACATACAGTATGCTGTAAAACCTGACGAGGGACCATTACTTTGGTACAAAAAATATAGGTTCCTGTTTTTCATGACCAAAGCCCATGTAAGTGTCTAGACAGCTGTGTCGAAGCTTGGCTGCTTACTCCACTGGCTGTCATAATTTCACAGTTATGCACAGAAAGGTGCATTAAAATAACTCAAACGCGCCAGCCAGGGAAAATGAAGCTCCAGAATGTTCATGGAACAAGGGAAACATTTCTCAACTCAGCTATGAAAGCTTTCACCTCTCTGCCAGAAGTTATGATGAATGACTCCATGGCAAAACTTAATTTGTTCGCAGTCAAATCAGGAAGTACTGGCCAAGGGGTAATAATATTGTATTGATAAGGATGTCACGGGGAGAGTGGTGTTTAATAGGTGAGTTATAGCTCATCCGTAAAAAAAAGGAAATTGTTTTCTAGCACGTTATTTCAGAGACCCTCACCAGTGCTATACAGTCGGCACAGGCCATAGGATTTCATTACATGTCTTAGGCATTGATTTTTTGCAAGACGATGAGCCTTAGAAAATATGAGGGGCTTTTAAGATAGATTGTGATCCCTCTGAGGGAATGAAGGACATTTCCATCGGGGACAAAACATTGTTGTCTGACATTGGTGGAATTGATTTCTCTGCATAGTACCGTATACTGGACCTAAAATTAAGTCTTTTTGATCTATGTTCTGTTTCAAGGCAATTGAAGTTGCTCGCTCTGTGATAATTACAATAGAATCAGAAAAATAAGTAAAATATACTAGCGTTTGAAAATATAATATAGCGTTTTATTTTGTACCCTCTTAAAGCATTTACTATATTCCTTTCCCTGTGCATACTGTACCTTTATAAACCAAAAGTGTTACCAAAAAGGTTAACATTTGGAATCCGTAGGCCTATACTGGTTATTTAGCAACTTAGCATGCTACTGTAACTTACTTGACCTCTATTACACAGTCAACTGATGCATTGCGACCAATATAAAGCACAGTTGTTTACTGTCATCTCACTGGACATGCTTTAGGAAAATGCCCCGCAACGCTTCCATGCCTTGTCAATTATTTGTCTGCTTGATGAATAATACATTTTTCAGATTTGGATTTAAATCATGCACAATGAATTCATTTCCTCTTTGCATTTATGTGTGGGTGTGTGTGTTTTATGACAATATTAAAAATATTGAAAGACCAAAAGAAGGAGTCAGTTTTTGAGCCAGAGACAACTCTCTTTATGTTCTCAGTTACAACAGAAATGTACATTACATACATATTTTAGTTTTGTGTGTGTGGAAAAATGGCCTGCAGCCATCTCAACACAATGGCCAGCTGGGAAATTATCTTTGGGGTAATAGAATCACAACGCCAAAGATGAGAAATGCATGTAGGAATACATTTTAACATAATTTCTTGTGGACCAAACATGGAGGCCGGTGGTGACAAGACAAAAGCGTGTGCCAGCCAATCACAGCTGTCAGCTATCCTGCGGACCTCTCTAGTGGTCCTGGTGAATTTGGCTCTCTTCCCCACAACAAGCATGCCTTGAGTCCTAATGCATTTTGATTTTGTTAGCGGGAGGCAACGGCTGAGATAAGTCAGTTGCCCAAAGGGAAACGGTCGATAGCAGCCTGGGCTTGGCGAGCCGCTAAGTGGTGGCCTCTCTGGCAGCTATGGAGGCATATCGCCATAGCAATCTAATTTCCTAGCCTCACTTAAGGGACCAACAAGGGCAATTTTCTGCTCCTTCCACACTTCTTCTGTTTTCGATGAGCTCAGACCATATCACTTACCTGGGAGTGACAGAACGTGTTACGTGTAGAAAGAGGAGTGCCAGGAACAAAGAGAGAGAGAGAGAGAGAGAGAGAGAGAGAGAGAGAGAGAGAGAGAGAGAGAGAAATAACAAAAATGACAAGATAAGAAAAGAGAAGAGAAGAGAGAGAGAGAGAGAGAGAGAGAGGATGAAATTATAGACAGCAGAACAATAACTAAGCTGCCCTTGTCTAAACAATGTGCGGGAATGTGGAGCAGGCCTTTAATGAGTCTCTGTGCTGTCGCCGGTCCTCACTGGAATGACCCGCTAATGAAACAAAAGAGTTGTGATTTGTCCAGTTCTGTTTCTCTTGGGGCAAAATCTGGCCACAGTTTGGCGGACCACAGCCAAGCCGGCCGGTGTTGGCCGGACTGAATAAGGCCTTCAGGGTTTTAAGCAAGGGCCAGCAATCAGCCCTCCCTGCATGCCTCAAGTGAACAGCAGTGGTTATTATCTGTGTGCATTCGCTGCAATTTTACAGACTTGCCTCCACTCCACAGAAATTGATTCTGATTAAAATGAACATTTCATAAGCCCATTAATCATCAAACACTTTACACTGCTCCAAAAAATTAAAGGAACCCGTAATCACCACAGTAGTCCACCAAATCAATTAAACGTCAGGGCTATCAATCTGTCCGGTTAGGAACAGATTCACCTGCAAATGAAAGTGACAACAGCAACACAACCCTCAAAGAGGGAAAGAGTGACAACATGATTATTCGGCCTGCAACGTTATCCAGCATGACTGGTGAACGATGGTCTGAGGAGGTATATCTTTGGAGGTAGGCCAACTCTGGGACTCGAACCCACAACCTTCAAGCGGGGAGTCCAACACGCAGACCACTAGACTATCCTGCCTATCCTGCCTAATATAATTTTTTCATGTGTGATTTCAGTGTTCCCTTAATTTTTTCGAGCAACGTAATTAAATCCTAGAGTGCACTTGTAAACTTAAGTTAAACTTGAGTTAAAGTCTCAATTAGGGTATATTGTTGATCCAGAGATAATATTTAATCTTTTATGGATGGCAACAAGATACTGAGGTGAACATAATGGTCACATATGTGCTAATTTAGGGATGCCTGAGTGTGTGTGTGAGTGAGGGTTTTCTATTCATATTTATTTAAAAGAAAATATATATATGCATTTATGTATCTTCTGTCATCAGTACTTAGTGGAGAGGCTGGTATTCTGTAGGGTGTAAAAAGTTAAATATTTTGATGTATTATGGAATTGGAAACGTCTTTCAGAAGATACACTGTTTGAAGAATAGATCTTACTGTATATGTTCGTATATGAATAAAACAAATACAATACAACCCAATCTTCCCGCAGGCTGTGTGCGGTGACAGGCCGACTGATGTGCACATTGCCGGAGCATCTGGGGGCATTTTGACGCCAGCTATCTTTCTCTTCCTCCGTCTTTGTGGCTTTATCTCGCCTTCAGCAGCAGGTATGTTGGCCTCGTGAGCCAACCGCAGAGACTGTGAGCGGTGACTGCTCCTATTGTTCCCAGCTATGACAGGAGTGCATTATACACTACAGCATTGGCAGCAATGAACTTCTGCTTCAAGGCTTCAGGGACATATCCTAATTCCAACCTCACTTTTTCCATGCGGAAAAAAAGGCTTCCTTTCACTGTCACAAGTCAGAAACAGTTTTACAGTTTTGACCGAAACTGAACTGAAGCAAGTATATATGTGATGTGTATATGGGAGGCGAAGTTAGTCTTTCATTGTCTTCCCGCAGATTGTCAAAGTCACAGGTATGTCAAAATGTACCTTTAAACGGTATTTCAAATAATATGTAGCTCACATCACACAGCTCATTTGTCAGGGCATGAGACAGATGTCAGTGTTTGTTATTGCAGCACAGACTTATGGGGATCTGTAATTAGGCAGTTGGCTTCTTTTGAAACTGAATGTTGTTGATATCGCCATCTCACCCTGTGGTGCAGACTGAATGCTAACTGTCAGCACCGGAGCTCTCCGAGTACAAATGATTGGGTGACGAGACAGACCCGGCTCCCTGTTGCTACACCTTGCTGTGTGGGCTCTCACTCTGGCTGTAATTTGGTGTACATACATCCACTGTGTCATGAAAGGATCATCCATACATGGGAAAAGCAGCCTGTATTCAAGCCTTTGTCTACATGAACAGGTCAAGGCTGTCCAATGCAGATTTCATGTCCTTTACTATGACCTTAATTGGCACTTGTGTTGGTTGCTTATGAAGGTCAAATGCACGAGAAAGAAGGTGTGGGCTGGAGAGATACGTTTGTGGGGAGTTTGAGAAAGGATACTTTTTTCACAATCAAGCCTTAACACACACACACACACACACACACGCACGCACACACGCACACGCATACACACACACGCGCACACACACACACTATGAATTATGGGATAAAGGTCCTCTGTGTAAATCAGTGGTTTTGATTAGGCATCATTTGGAAGTGAGTCTCATTCTGAAGGAGTTCCTCGTAGTCTATTCATCTGTATGGTCCGATTACAAGGATAAAGGTTCAGTCATAGCTACAGTTACAAGAGGTCTTTGGACCCACGTTTGGTACTAGTTCTGTATTTTCTTCAGGGTTGACTGGGGCAGGCAGTTGTGTATGCAGTGTATGGGCCTGTTTAAAATGTAATGCTAGCATTGTAATGACCTCTGCGACTCCAGCTGTCTCGTGTGTCTGCGTTTCCCGTCTGAGCCTGCAGTCAACTCACTGTACTCGTCACACATTTTTACTGTATATGGAACAACATTATTTTGAGGATTTGATGATTTGATGATTAGCTATTCATAACGAAGCAATTTTTATTTATTTATTAGGCCTACATGATAGTTCGACTAAAGAACAGGACATTTTGAAAATAAGTAACCTTTACCAACTTTTACATGAGAATTTAAAAGTCACCTATTGTAATAGTCAAAAAGTAAACAAGACATTAAGATTTGACTAAATGTGTGACATAAGTTTTGGATTGTTTACCTATCCTCCCACTCCCAGTCACAAATGCAGGTCAAAGGGAGAAAAGTCTGTCCAAAATGACAGAATGTCTGTCCACAATGGAATAATATGGGGCCTTTAAGAAATGATTAGCCAGTTAGTACAGAATTAAGTACACAGCTCACTCCCACCCAATAAATTGCCATTTGAGAAAAGCACGAGGTTCCAAAAAAGCCAATCAGGGTTAGCTTCAAGCGATGAGGATGCTCTCGGTCAAAACTCTGCTCTGCCAGCAAGCAAAGAAAACCTCATGTGATGTACATTATGCTCAGACACAGCAATGCTTTGACAAGTATATTCTGTGTGCAAAGTGTTTCCCAAGGTCAATACACTTGGCAGCCAACGTTTTCACCTAGCCAAGTGTATTTCCCTGGACCTTAAAACAGACGGCTATCAATCCTTTTCCTGTCAAAAGAGTGGGCATCGTGTGCTAAATTACCTTTGTGTGTGAAGGACAACAACGGAAGGAAGCAGCCCTGATGCATTCGGGCAGCAAGGGGGAGATGTGACCAGATGTGGCCGATAGCAGCTCACGTCCCATGGGCCGCTGTTAGCACCAAAACTCTTGGAAGACCTATACGGTCAACTGGTCCGTCACGAAGGAGACAGGTGACTTTGTGGAAGTCACTGTGGATAGTGCATATAATTGGAAGGAGCTCTGGCATGCTGAACTTTCAGCTAAGGAGTTTAAACATCAGACTGGAAAGTTGGGTTCCCTTTCGCAGGAACTGCACTCTATTAGTTATGGTACTTGATCATCTCATCATGTTAATCCAACAATCACGCCGAATGGCTGAGAGTTCAAAGCTGCGCCCCTGACCCCACCCCCTGTAAGGGCATAAATAGCCGCTTGTCTTCTCAACTTCTTATTACACATAGAGCTTAAGAATACTCTTCGAGTTGGTGTGTGTATTTTTTCCCCCTCACCAGCTCAGAGTGCCCGTGTGTGTATATCTTGTCTCTCTAAACACATGACACGTGATCAGCTAGCTTATCCTGATATCTCGTTGGATGTCGTCCAAACAATATCGAGAGTGCGGCCTCTCCCGAGTCAAGGGAGACCGCTAAAGGTAGCGTGCGGTGCCTGTTCCAGCATGGCCCTGGGGACTATCGTGGGGAAGAGACTCCAACTATTCCTGGAGGAGGTGGACGACAACCCTATGTCCGAGAGGGAGTTCCCTCCTCTAGTTAGCTCTGGGGCTGGCGTAAGCCCTGCCTCGCTAGACGTTATGCTTTGTACAGTAATAAACTGTCTGATGTGGACTTATGTTACCATATGGTTACTATTACTACTACTGGTGTTTTTTTGTGTGTTTATTTTACATTTTGTCTTCAAAAAACTTTAACTTTGCTGGTTAGTTCGATGCCTAATGGGGCTTGTTCAAGAGAAAGGGGCTTCTTCTGTCTCTTGTGACAAGATGGAGTGTATAATGTGTGCTAACTCAGTGACATAAATATCTAAAATTGGTTTAATGTATTCAGTTTGTAGCATAAAATATATTCATAATGTTCCAGGCATTGCAAATGTAAATCAAACCATTACAAAGAAACAACATTAATAATGGGCACATGACAGTCGGTGTCAGTTTATGTCTACCTATGTGACTAGACTGTACTATTAACTGCGGATCCCAAAGAGATTACTTCACTAAGGAATCTTAAATCATCATCACGCTTAAATGCAGCTATTTTACTCACCACTGTCAAATCACTCATATCTAACATTTCTAAATTTCAGAGGCAGATGTTTCACATCTCTTTATGTAATTTAGATACTGTTCTTCATAATCTGTGCAATACCGTATGTTCGAGAAGACATATCAATTTTAAACGTAATTGTTTCCTTGAAATGAACAGCTGGGAGTTGATGGAGGGAAGAACTATAATTTTTAATACAAACTTAGCTAAGCAATTTTATGTTTATTGCAAGGGATTTCAATTTGAGTTTACCAATGTAAGTTGATTTATGTACTGTATGTCACTATGGGGTACACCCCTTTGTGTAGTCCCTAGAAGCTAACATGTAAATATACCAGCCATGATTGGATGGCAGTTTAAATGCCTGCCTCAGGCAGAGGGACATCCAGGGCAGACACAACCTTAAAATAAATAAGCACACCATTACACAAGGAGCAAGCTCTGGTGAAATACTTTACTCATGTTATCTGAGGTTCCTTTGACAACCACTCTAACCAGCTTTCTGGGATTGTATTACGGTGGCAATACCGTAATTAGATGAAAGCTGCTAAATTACCTTAATGTAAACGACTACACTGTCGACTGACCTATTGTGGTAAAATAGATGGTGCTTCAGATCCTTTTATGGAGTTAATTTTACATGTTTTTTCAAAAACACATTTTAGCTGTATCCTTGGCCACATTCAGCTTGCCTGGTGCTATAGAGGCATGATAAACCTCTGTGTGTCAAAGCCATGCATGGCTCAGGTTAAATGCAGTAAGGTATGTTGAAACAGACTTGAAATCTGGAGGACTGCAGTAGGATGGATTTAGGTGGCTTGTGGGGTTCCATTGGAAATATGATGTAGATTCTCTTCTTCTTAAAGGGGAGTTTCTTAATTTATTTGGTGTTGAAACCAGAGAGGAACGTTGATATGTTGGTTTGAAACTCTAAAGAGCACCTCCCAGACTTACGCATGCAGTTTTGTCAAATATAAACAGCGAGCTAGGGTGGATATTTGTGGTTCTGGGGTGCTATAACACCATTAGTGTGTTTTTAATGTCCAGGTATTCAAATGCTTATCCTCCTTTGATGAAGTCAGAAGAAGAAGGTCTTTTCCCAGCGGTGAACCGTTTCCTCCAAACCCTGTAATCCTGTCACACGCACTGTACACCCTCACAGTAGGAGGTAGATTTCTCAGCCTGCAGCCTGGGCCATGGAATTCTCTATCTGTCAGGGGTGTGTCTGAACCCTTACAAAAATACAATTGATTTAATAAATGCAAGTGCATCCAAACCCAAGGCAACAATATAATGATAAATTATTATTTATTATTATAGAAAATAAATGAATAAACACATAAACACAAATCAATTATTACAAGAATATCAACAACCTAAATATTATTTTTTTTAGATTAAATTAAATTTTATTTCAATTTAATTTAATTTCAGATTTTTTAATCGCTTGTTGCTGATTTTTGTTCTTCACTGGCCAATACTATGAGGGAGTCAAGGTACGTGTTACACAAGACTTACACATAGTATAATATGAATAAAGATATTATGTCATGAAAATGCTCTTATAAAACGGACAGTTCTCAACAATGTGGACTTTCACATGTCTACTGTTTGTTTGTCTGTCAACGCACTGTTTTGCACATTGCAAATATGTTACCTGCATTCAGCAGGTAAAGTCAGGGTTCAGTTGAATTGATACGTTGTAACATGAATATACCAAAGCACATATTTGACGTTAAATGCTTTACATCAATTTGTTTTAGTTAATATTGTTACTGAGTTTTATATCTCTCACTAGCAAAGCAAAGAAAAGCTACATGGTATGACATCGTTAATTATATATATCTACAAAAAATTTGAGCAAGCTAATGGTAAGTGAGGTGTGACCATATATTATAATATAATAATTGTATGTATGTACGGTCACACCTCACTTACCATTAGCTTGCTCAAATTTTTTGTAGATATATTGGGAAATATAATTTAACGATGTTAAATACCATTTAGCTTTTCTCATCTTTGCTAGGGAGAGATATGTATAGTATAAGTTTAGCATTATTCATCCTATTCAAACGTATGACTTTTGTTAAAAAGAAATCACAAAATGTACACATTTCATACATGTTTTATTAAATCTATTTCAATTTGAGGTAAACAAATTTCAGTACTTACTAATATAATTACAAAACCAATTACAACCAATTACAAATATATTTACAATGAATAACAATCAAAATAGTATCATC
>JAOEHI010036745.1:0-22959 GCA_025447815.1 Percopsis transmontana | reverse complement strand
CTGTGGGAACTTCCACCTGGTGCCCGTAGGTGTGCCCTGTGCACGGATAGGGTTACACACAAACACACACACACACACACACACACACACAATGTCATTTATTCACTCTGTATGATCTGTATCTTTATATATTCTTAGACACTAGAAGCTCTGGACTCAGGGAAGGTGTTTCTGATGGCCTTCTATATAGATCTGATGGCTACAATCAAAACCTTGAGATATTATGGAGGTTGGGCAGACAAGATTCATGGTAAAACAATTCCCACAGGTGAGTTACAGTATGTTATAGGTTTTGATGTGAGCACTCTCATGTCTTGCAGTTGCATAAACAGTTGAATAAAATCTTCTGTATTTTATTTTCATAACCAATCAAATAAAAGGATGTACCGGAAAAATAAAACAATGGCAAATCCTTTTCAGATGGAGAATATTTCACTTACACACGACATGAGCCCATTGGAGTGTGTGGCCAGATTATTCCTGTGAGTAGAAAATATACAGGAAAAAAATAAAAATATAATAAAAAAGGGCTCTTCAATCGTCGACCAGCAAATTTAGATTTAAACTGTGCCAACATCATGAATGCAATGCTTTTACACTTTTCATGCCTAACCTTATGCTAATGAAAATAACATTCATTCAATGAATTTTCTGTGTTTAAGTCTAAACGCACACACACACACACACACACACACACGTACACTCTAAATGAATCTAATCAAGACAGTAGCCCTGCAAAAATTGCTTTAACCCATCTGTTTCCATGCAGTGGAATTTCCCGGTGATGATGTTTGCCTGGAAGATTGCACCAGCTCTGTGTTGTGGGAACACTGTGGTCATCAAACCTGCCGAACAGACCCCACTCGGTGCCCTGCACATGGCAGCTCTCATCCAAGAGGTACGCCAGATGTTTGTTAGCACACATACAGCCAAACATGCACAAAAGCATTTTACACCATTGTAAAGAGTATACTTGATTAAAATGACCCTGTAGTCTCTGTTTTTATAGGCTGGGTTTCCTCCGGGCGTTGTGAACGTGGTGCCAGGTTACGGTCAGACAGCAGGCAGCGCTATTGCCCACCACATGGATATAGATAAAATATCTTTTACTGGATCCACCGCCGTAAGTCACAGTTACACTGCATTTAAAGAAGCAAAAACATTACATTTACATAAACCATTCTACTATTCTACTCTATTCTAATCTATCTTATCTGCATTTTCTGCACTAGTATTGTGCTCAGTACTCAGGTCTTATTTACTATTGTCTAATAGTCTATTTTTAGTTCAATAGTTAACGTTACTCGATGTTAGTACCTCTAATCCACATGATTCTATGTAGTCATTTATTGTGTTGCTAATGTTGTTGTGCTTGCTCCAGGTTGGGAAGCTCATCCAAAAGGCTGCCGGTGACACCAACCTGAAAAGAGTCACGCTGGAGCTGGGTGGCAAGAACCCGAATATTGTCTTTGCTGACTGTGATTGTGTGTACTTAGTGGTATTATAGGTCCTTCAGTGGTCCAAGTGTGTGAGTACAGTATGGTTATCATCAAAATGTCTTTGTCTTACAGTAGAGTATGCTGTGGAGCAGGCCCACAGTGGTCTGTTCTTTAACCAGGGCCAGTGTTGTCTGGCTGGCTCCAGGGTGTTTGTAGAGGAGCCCATTTATGAGGAGTTTGTCCGTCGTAGTGTAAAGAAGGCCCAATCCAAGGTTCTGGGAAACCCTTTGCTGCCTGGAGTAGACCAAGGACCACAGGTAGTGTAAGACTACAATTTGCTTTACCACCTAATCTATACATACAGTATATAAAACTACTGTGTTTATAACATAATTGGTTTAAACCCTGAGAGTAATAACACTGCTTTAAAAAACTCAATATTAGTTGTGTAGAATTGTCATCCAATGCCCATTTCAGCCCAATCTATGCTTGCAGAAGAACATAATTAGACAAAAAGGTAATGTATGTTAAATATACATCACCGATATAAAAATACTCATTTGTCCAGATTGACCAGAAGCAGTTTGATAAGATCATTGACTTGATAGAGAGCGGCAAGAGAGAAGGAGCCACGCTCGAGTGTGGCGGGTCAGCCTGGGCTCAGCAGGGACTTTTCATCCAGCCCACCGTCTTCTCCAATGTCACAGATGACATGCGCATCGCCGTAGAAGAGGTACAGACACACAGGAACTACATGCACAGCCATGCACACCTGTTCAAACATAAAACAGTAAGCTGCGGTGGACATTTGGGCTTCTGGTGTTGCTATAACGCAATCAAGGAGTGTGCACTTAATCGTATAAACATACATATAATTTTTTAAAATATGAAATAGTTTTATTTAATTCTTCATCCTCTCAATCTTTCTATTTTGTCTTTTCCCTCTTCGTCAGATCTTTGGTCCAGTGCAGCAGATTCTATGTTTCCGCAGCGTGCAGGAAGTTATCCAGCGAGCCAATGCCACCCATTATGGCCTGGCAGCAGGAGTGTTCACTAAGGACATCGACAAGGCCCTCACAGTGTCCTCGGCTCTGCAGGCTGGCATGGTCTGGTATGGAGTGACTCCTATAGGAGTTCGATTGTTGATACCACACACACATTTTTGGCTGTTTCTTGGACCTTAAGAACAAAGGCAAGCTGCCAGAGTTCAGGCTTTTTCATCCTAGTTCTATTATATATCTATTATATAACCTTAATATAAGCATACATTGACATATGGAATGACTGACTTATTGTCTACGTTGTATTTGTATGTCCCCTTAAGTTAAGCATAAATGAGAATGAAACTCCCGTTTTCTAAAAATAATATATAAGTAATGTATAAGTATATTTTCTTCAAGATAATTTTGCCTGTCTGAACCTGAAGCTAAGGCATTGACTACGTTCATATGCACCCTACACAATTCACTGATTAAAGCTTTATTTCACGATGTGGGGCATGTTGACATCATTCCAGTTTCATGAGCATGCATAAAGGGATTTCTGAATACTCTGAATTCTGAATATTGTCTTCAGATAATAGCTTGAAAATTACCTGAATTTCAACATAGTTATTGTGTGATGGTTGTACTATTGCAGGATAAATTGCTACAATGCTATGAGTGCTCAGTGTCCCTTTGGTGGCTTCAAGATGTCTGGGAATGGACGAGAACTGTGAGTGACATCGTCATACAGTAATTATGCTTTAGTGTGACTAGGGTTTTGTGACAGAACGTTTGTAACATTTTCCGTTTGACTGACAGAAGGTGTCTATAATATACATAGGTATAGATGTCTATAATCTCAGTCTGAATGTTTTACCTAACAATTGAGTGAGAATGTACATTGTATTTCAGAGGGGAGTATGCTCTTCAGGAGTACATGGAGATCAAAGCGGTCACAATCAAAATCTCAAAGAAGAACTCATAACACGAATACAGTTGTGTCTTTGTATTCAAGGGAGACTTCAGAAACAGTGGGCTTGAATCACGAGATGAACCAAGATGCTTCTGGATAAACATGTTTAACGTTTTCTCTTATGTCAAGTTCCATTCCATATGGATGTCTCTTAATATGGCTATGGTGTCTTCCATTTAAACACAGTATATTCTTATAGTGTACTATTCAAGACATGTGGCATGAGCAGGTACAGTAAATGTGTGTATTATAGCAGAGCTTGCAGTTATGTATTGGTCAGTTTAGGAAATGTGTGTATTTTTGTATATTCAAAGTTGTGAATTGACATAACACTTTGGTCCCTGTCCCACACATGCCTGCCTCATTTTATTAGTTGTTACAAAAAAATAGAAAGATATTTAGTATTTACAGTGCATGTGATTTCTCAAAGAAATCAATATTACAATCTCTTGACTTGACTACTGACAACCAATAACTCTTACTCCAGTCTCTTTAACGATTAAGTAGACATGTACTGCAAGCATATGTATTGTAACATAATGATCACTGGTTCAAGTGCATCATTTAGGTAATAAAAACATTGTTTGAGTCTGCAATACACATTAGAAGGTAAGAGTAAATGTTCTGTATGTCCATAGAACTGTTTAGTAATGTCAATCATGTTGAATCCCAATAAAGTGCTCCGATGACTTAAGTGAAATGAAGGGATATTGTCATAGTCACCTCATTCCCGATTGGCCATCATTATTTGCCTTGGAACTGGGCGACACTTGCTCGAAAGGGTTTGAAATTCCAGGTGATGCAGTCAGGAGGAAGGTCTACAGTCTGCCCAGTGCGCTGGCTCAACAGCCAGATTATAAATTTAGAAGTTACGGCCTGGGAGTCTTAATCACGAGAACAGAGGTGGATTGTGTGCTTTCTTTCTCTCTCTGACTTTTAGCAGAGTTAGTTAGCTTTGTCTGTGTTGCATGTTAAAATGCTATGAGCGTTGCGAGCTACTTGGGCTAGCAGAAATTCCCAAGTGGAGACTCACTAATGACAACCAGCTGTCCAGCTGACACCAAATCGAACACGCCCAGGGACAACGGACAGTTCCGGAAACACAATTTGGGCATTGGAGGTTTAGAGAGATTAAACCTTTTATTCCCTATAAACTGTTTGCCTGTCCTTCAACCTGGGTTTTTATTACAGCCCTTGTAGCTTGGACAGCCTAGACTTAAAGCGAGACCAAATTACTCTGTAATGAGAAGTATTTCCCAAAATGAGACAGTGACAATAAAACTATAAGTTAAAGATATTCAGTCAAGCAGTACTGCCAATGTAACATTTTTGAGGGATCTTTACTTTGTCACCATGTCATGCTTTTACTATAGATGTCTCCAAGTCCACGCAATTTATTGTCTTGGTGGGGGTCCTCCCCTCCCCCTGCCCCTCCCTGGTCCTGGGGGAGGGCCCCTAGGGTGTCCAGGGAGAGGGCCCCGGGGGTTTCCAGGGAGAGGGCCCCGGGGGTTTCCAGGGGGGCCCCCTCTAGGCCCTGGTGACTGGGTCACTGCACCTCTGGGGTTGGAAGCAGCCAATGACACTTCCTTTTGCAAATTGACCCCTTTGGCTGCTGAGCCTGGCTTCATTTTGGGAGACTTGCTCCCCTTTTCACTTACGGGATCTGAGAGAAGAAACATAGGAAACACAGTGGACACATGGTATTGATGTCAACACACTGAAAAACTAAAGGGGGGGACAAAATGGCATGGATCTTGCTGTTTGAGATGTTATTTAGGGGAGATTGGTACTGATTCTTATTTTGCCAGGTTTCATTCATGGTAAAAATGTTCAACCCCATTTCTATGTCATAACTTGGACTTTTTCTTTCACCTAAAATATCATCAGCCCACCCATATGTGCAGTCTTTTTTACACCCTTTAACAAAATTCAAGCAAAGTTGAAGTTTTCAAATGGGCCAATCGGCAGCCAGTGACTCATTTTTATCAATTATTGTCTCCAAAAAGTTTTGTTCTAGGTGTGAGAGGACCCGGGAAAATAAATTGCCTAAAATATTTATGAAATATGAATATGAAATATGAAAAATACATGTTTCTAAGACATCATGTTACTAAAGAAGAGTGAAATTAAATGTAACATTTTCCAAATGTATTATCAGATACAGCACATAATGCAATGTGAGTGTGTGTGTGTGTACCAGGAGGGGGGGGCTCCTCTTCAACAGGAGGTGGTATCAGTGACCTATTGGGCAGAAGGTCTTCCAGATCCTTCATCACCTGGTTGGTGCTGTCCTTGTTGTTTCTGCGGTTCTTCTCCTCATCTCGAGCCTACAGGATTCACCCCTACTGTTTATATTACACCTCAGTCAAGGTAGAGATGTGGTGTGGTAAGGCAAACCCTCTCAGATACGTGTTTTGTGAATTGTAAAAGAGTTTTATTTTATGAGTAGGACTTTAGGCTGTATTTGCTCTTTATATGTGATAGAATCCCTGACAAGGATCAAGCCTAGTCCTAGTCTAAGTATATTTTTCAATGGATAGGCCATTTGACCATTGACTTTTGTCTTTAGTCTAGGACTAGGAATATTGTCAATAATCAATATGACAATATTGTCAATTAACTGCTATCTTTTTCCTTAAAATGTGTATAAATGTGATTGTAAACTTGCATGCATGCATCCGTCATTGACTGAACTCAATCAGATAAGTTTCTATAGTTGTTTAAGTGTCACAGCCACAGGCCTCTGTCACAGGGGGATAGCAAGAGGAGAAAAGATGGACGCAGAATAAAGGCAGTGAAGGTCCATACTAACCATTTGCATCTTCTTCTTCAGATCTAGGTTGGCTTGTTGGTATCCTTTAGACAGGGCATTGAGATAATAGAGTGCCAACCTGTATACACATACAATGCTGGTCAAGGTGTGGTAGAACAGCAAGCACTAGATTGTAACAACATATCAGATCAAAGGCTTCTGTGGTGCGTCGATTTCAATCAAGGCACAACAAAAGTCTTTTTCTTGATGATGATGATGATTCTATATAATATACATTACAGCACTAATATTATTTTAGCACACTACAAGTTTTACCTATACTGTGTTAGGTCCACATCTGGTGGACTTTCTTTAATTTGAACACTTGAGTCTGTCTGTTTTTGAGATGCAATGGAACCCAATGGAGTTTGGATCAAAATAAAAATAAATTTGCTACTAAAGGTTTTCCCCAAAAGGTGTGGACATGAAATAAAAACTGTACTGTCAAGAGGTTTACTAAAGTTTAATATCACTATCACTTTTCTAGACATACAGTATCTTATCATGCTTCTTCTTCTTCTCCTCTCATCCTACTTTATCATTCAGCTACTTCAGCTTTTGATACCATTGTGTATTATTGAGTATCGTGCTTTGTTTTGACTCACAAAGCACTTTCTAAACTCCTAAAGGTGCTCTATAAATACAGTTTCATATTATAAAGTGTAAAATGATTATCTAGACTAAATAACCCAAATAAGAGGCTGGATTCTTACACCATCAGAAGGACACCGGGGATAATGAGTCCCGGGTTGGTGGCATAGGTGAAGATGTTTCCGATGAAGGCAGGTAAGTCCTTCTCTATAGTCTCCATGACAACATCGTACATCTTCTCCCTGCCGCTGAAGGGCCCACAGTCGAAGGAGGGGGCCAGAGTCATGATAGTGTAGACCACGGGCAGCATGCTGAGGAAGAGCACGAGAAGCAGAAGGCCCATGTAGAAGTTGTTGGAGCGCGAGGCCTTGAAGACCCGCTCGTGTGGCACGTTGCTGCTCATCACGGCCCAGCACTGGAAGTACATGGAGGTCAGGAGACGCAGGACGTTTAAGCCCACCAGACCTGGGGCGTAGAACGCACCCATCCTGGAGCACATCATGGTTGGAGTTGGGTTAATGATACTTTACATGTGACTAACCTGCAATACTCAAAATCAGTACAAATAAATCAGTTAAACCATCAGTTTAACTTAGGTTTTGTCACCAACACAAATGGAGATAAAAGAAAAGATTCAGTATTTATGGTCATAATCTAGGTACATAATTTATTTATTTATTTTTATATTCATTTTTAAACACTGGATAGGAAGTGGTAGAGAGAATGTAAACCATGTGGAGTAATTCACCATATCATGCCTTGATTGAAGATAAGGCCAAGCACATTGCCACTGATGTCAAACTCTCCATATGAGGGCTGAAATCACACACAATTGGCTTGTTAACACGCTGACCCGAATGAAGACGACCTCACCGTATCCACCATTCTTTCCCCTCTCCCTCTCTTTTCTCAGACTGTCTTTCTCTCCCTGTCTTTCTCTCAATGTCTTTCTCTGTTTTCCCGAGCTCACCCACATGCTCCAACTCTGTAATTACAGTGTCTTTACAGTGTCTTGTTACACTGAATGTGTAACCTATCTTGCTACTTGTCAACGTAACGTATGGTATCAGGTTGACAATAAATTGCACTGTCCTCGCATTGAACTCACGACACGGAGGAACACCACAATAATAATAATTATATTGAGGCTAATGTGACAGGCCTCACGCTTGTTTAGATTTATCACTGATATAAAAGGCACAAATGAGTGTGGACAAACAAACACTGAGCACTCACAAATCCCGCCTCCAGATCCCAGCACCAGCAGTAGTTAAGGAAGCGCACAATGACAGCTCGCAAAAAGTCACCAATGAGAATGGTCAGAAAGGTCACCTCCATGTCAGATACGGTCAGTTTCACGAACTCCTGGACAGTACAGCACGAAAAACAAAATAGGATAAACAACACGTGGAAAAATGTACAAATACTGTACATGAAGAGGCTGGGATTATCACAGCCTCTCCATGTACATTTAGTTGGTAGATAGGCTACCCTTTTCTGTAATAAAATACATCAGTGTTATTGATATTTTACTATAGACCATAATTATTATTGTTATTATTAGACTACTGACTTTTCCCACTGCTGTCTCCCAGCATGGTCCTCTGATTGCGTCAGCAGGTTGAATTTGTGGAGGAGGCACATCCGTAGTGTTGTAGAAGGAGCTGTAGTTGGCATAGTACTCATTCAAAGCCCAAATAGTGGAGTTCTTTATCGCCTTCTCATTTTCCAGCTAAGGGAAAGGAGTAAGTGAATATAAATATACTTTACTCTACCAGGTCATATTGGAACATGACACAAACTATAAACCGTGGCAAGTGTGCATCAACTAAACCCTTAACATGTATCATTAGAGCATCCATCCTATACCTTGGTGTTGACCTGATCAAACAGGGCAAAAAGGAAGGTGTAGAGGTTTCCCAGGAAGAGGGCGAAGATGCGCAACAGTTGCCACTTGAGGGCAATACGAGGGTGGTACTCCTCCAGCTCAGCGATGGTCTCAAACAGAGGAGGACAGACCAAGCCCAGCAAAGACATGACAAACTCCACCTGGTACAGTACATAGAATGTCAGTGAGGAGTAACTAATCTCTATGCTCACAAACTGGTCTGTCTCTCCCATACACTGTAAAACAATACAGTCTCAATGGCCCATGGTGCTTATTTCACATAGAAATGAACCACAGCTCCTTATGAAAGGTATGGTACAGATTATGTGGCCAATCTCGACAATATTTAGGGGGCAGGATAGTCTAGTGGTCTAGGTGTGGGACTCCCAGCCAGAGGGTCATGGGTTCGAGCCCCAGAGTTGGCCTACCTGTAAGCATCCTTGAGCAAGATGCCTAACCCCTATCTGCACCATGTAATTGTAAGTCGCTTTGGATAAAAGCATCTGCTAATTGTAATTGTATTTAAATCTTAGGTAGGTCCTTAAGGGATTCTTTATTTCAAAAATGTAACTTTTCTAGTAATAATGGAAAATACACCCAAATTCCACCATGCTAAAGTTCCTGGCTTCAAAACATCCCTTCTGGAATCTATATGTGGCACACACAACATCGATATCTTTATACCGTTTATATTCATACCTCATTCTTTTCCATCCAGCTGAGTTTATCTGGATCCATCTCAGCAAATGTTTGAGAACGTTTCACTACGTAATAGATGAGGTATCCACTGCCTCCAAGACAACCCAGGATGAGGGTGTTGGCCATAACTCTAAGAAACCGGCGAAGGTGGACGTTCTCGTCCTTTTGGTTCTCCTGCTCATCGACAATGGATTCCTACAAAAGATGAAAGGCAGTCGTTGACGGGCAGAAAGGCCATGAAAACACATCATGTTAACAATCCCCTAGGTCATTTCCTATGTCAAGAACCTGCCACTGCACACAGACCTGCTTACCTTGAAGCTGGTGGTGATGGAGGCAAACTTATTGTCAGCCGTCTCTGAGTTTCCTATCAGGTAGTCCCAGCTGGTGAACATCTTCCAGGAGAACGTGAATTCTCCCTCCTCTGCACCTTCCCCGCCCTCATTAGCATTACGAGCCATCCTGAGGGAACCAGGAGGAGACTACATAAAATAAAACAAGTATGATTTTGCCTGTTAAACATTTTTGTAGTTCTCACCACCTGAGAACAAGACAAATAGAGAAAAACTGGTAAAGATTGTACAAAAACAAATATTGCATTTTTATGTGTGTTTGTGTGTTTTATACACACGTTCTAATGACAACCATCAGGCTGTATCCGAAGATGCCGACACCCACTAGCAGGTATGACAGAGGGAGTCTGAACTGCAGCAGGCCGATGGTTCGCTCGTCGTTATAGTAGCCATAGAACAAGATGGAGTACTTGCAATATCCCTGTTTACAGGAAATAGAAATGATACTACTTTTGGCAATAGCAATAATATTCACACACACCTATCTAGAGGACTGGATTAACAAAATATTTATATTTGTACAAGTAGAAAACAATCAACTTAAATAGTTAGAATTAGAATTTGTATTTGCATGTAACTAAACATATAATAGATTTCCCTCCCTCTCTTTAATGCAATGACCGCTGAATCTAATAATGTACTGTGGTAGTAGTAGTAGTCATCACAGTAGTAGTACTAGTAGTAGTAGTAGTGGTGTAATAGTAGTAAGATAGATAGATACTTTATTTGTCCCTGTGGGGAAATTGGTTTGCAGCACAATCACGAGGTATTTCAGAATGACAACATCACAGTCACCAATAGACACATACACATGCACATACCGTGCACCCTGAAAAAAATAGGCTGGCCAGACCCGCTAATATTAGTAGTAGTTTTTCACTCAATATGACTTAGATCCTCACACCTCAAAGTCAAACAGCACAGAGTAATCCATGGCTTTGGGCTGCTCTGCTCTGGGCACCGTTTTCCTGGGAATGGAGCCATATGGAAGACCCATAAGTACCTAAAGAGAGAAATGGGAATGATGTAAAAAGATTGTATTTACAGATTTACAGGATTGTGTTTTGAATAGCATTTTTATCATGTATCACTTGCAAGCAGGCAACCCACCTCTGGCAGCACCACTAGTCCAAACATGAAGCCAAACAGGACCAGATTGAGGCCATACATCCACCTCAGAAATATAAAGTATGACGCCACGGACGAGCCAAAGTGACCTATCATCAAGAACGGAGTCAATCATGCCAAAACTGGGGCAGTAACGATGACATGCTTTTAAATACAGTATATAATTGTAAACAGTAGTTGAGTATTTGAGTTTAACCCACTTTCTACTTCCTTTATCTTCCTCTCCCAGGGTATGCAGGCTGTTTTGAAGTTCTCAAAATCACGTTTGAACTTGATTAATTTCTGATTGGGAAAAAACATTGATAAAATGCCATTCATGGATTAATAGGATCCTAATCATTCTGGACATCATTCTAGAATGTAATGTATAGGTTTGGTTGTGAAATGTGCCGTCTGTTCACCTTGGTCATCATGACTTTGTATGCATACAGCTTCCTGCCTTTCCCCTTCCCCAACGTTCCTTCAAACTTTTCCATAAACTCCTGGGCCTCTCTGAAAGATGCCATTTAACAAATGAAATGAATTGTTAATCTTAAAAGGAGATCAACAGCAGTTCTCCACCAAACAACAGATATTACAATAAGAGGTTCTCATGTCAGACCAACAGTGATTTTACTGTCTCAGTTGAACACAAGCAATGCTGTCTCTTTAATTGGAAGTGCGACAAACAGGAAGACAGGTTTCCTGTTAGCATCTGATTGATGATAAATAGCCTTTGGAAAGAGCATTAAGCATTAGGACCTGGCAAGATGAAGAGCTAGTCAGGTACAACAGCATGCATTAAACAAGCTCATGAAAAAAGCAACACCCTGCACCGATCGTGTTCCCGCTTACACTGATCTGTAGGTGAAGAAACATGCACGCACAAACACATGCACACACAGACGGCGCCACTTCCAACCTTGGCTCTGGCACAAACAACTTACTGAAACTGATGTGATCACTATGTTCCTTTACTGAGGCATGTGATGCCTGAGCTACAGCCATCTGGTGTCACTGGGCAGCCAGTGCTACTGAGCACTTCTAACCTGGACATGATCCATGGCTATAATTCCAAAGAAAAATGCTTCATTTGTAATCCCTAACTAAAGTCATTCTACTATTACAGTATAGTAACTTTACATGTCTTTAAAGAGCTAAATGTTTAACTTAATACTACCAGAGACTTAAGATTCACAATTAGGTAATTCAGTGGACACTTTTATCTTTACACTTTTAAAAGTAACTTATTAGAAGAACTATAATTAGAGGAACTATAGAGATGAGGCGTCTTACTTAAGGATATTTAAGATACTTAACTTTGGGGCTCAAACCCACATCTACGAACATCACTGTGAACAGGCAATGGATTTTACCCTTTGGTGATTTTCATATGCTAAAGGTGTGTGTGAAAAAAATACAACTTCACATTAACATGCAGAGTTATTGCCTTTCAAGGCATGGCATTTTGATTGTTAAAATTACATATCTATATGACTTATCTATATTACCCATCCCATAATGTATGTCAGGATGTAGTCTTCTTTGGAAGTGGATTACATATTTTATAATAATATAATGCTTTTGGCACAAGCAGCACTTGTTACTTTGCTTCCTGTGATGCAAAGCAATCTAAAATGTTGAATTTGATCATATAGGACCAGGTCCACAAGAACTTACTTTTGGGCTTTGAGATTCAGTGCAAACACGTTTATCCAGTGAAGCCAAGCATCCAAACAGCTTTCATTAGTTCATTTTCAGAACTACTTCTTTAAAGTAGTTTTAGGAAAATCACATTATTGACATGGATGAACGATCTTAAAACAAGCAATGAACAAGCTTTAATAAATAGCACCACAAAATGCTGTTTAGCACAAAGCATTAAGCAGGAGTCTGTAGGTGATAAGCAAGTAAGCACTTTTGGAATTTATAAAATCTTCAAGTAACAAGCAGACAGACCAATACACAACAAACAATAACCTCAGAATTGAGCCACAAGCAAGCAAGCAGAGAATGTAGAGGATATGTTGGTGTTTTTTTGTTTTGTTTTTGTTTTTTTACTTGAGATGGATTAGCCTCTTCTTCATGCGCCAGGGTTTATTCCTTAATGTAGCAATCAGTTTCTTCTTCTCCTCTACCTCTTCTTTCAGGGCGGCCATCTCTCCCTCTGACAGAGAGTCTTCATCAGACCCATGGGAAGAATCACTGTTACAGGGAGAGAGCTGTCATGATCCACGCCTCGGTGGAACTGTGACAGAAGTCAGCTTCTGTTTACTGATACACCACTACTCACTCCATGTACACTGTAAGGAGGAGCATGTTATACTACTCTATTATAACTTTAAAGTTTAATCTTTACGAAAGGATCTGCTTGCTATCGATTCGCGCTACGGTAGTTTTTTTCGACAAAGCAGCACAACTATCCTTCAGCTAGTCAACTAATGCCGCTGTCCAAGTGTCCATTAGGGGGGCTCAAAGCGCGATTTGTATTTATGACAGTGGTGTAGGCTACACTTTGTAACTGTTTGAGCCCAGTAGCAAAATTATAAATTCTCGCATAACAGGACTTTAACTAGGTAACTAGAGCTAGGTAGGAAAAATGCTGAAATACATTTTCACTCAATTTGGTCAATGTTAGTGAACATGAATGGATATTTCAGCTCTTTAGTTTTTCGTTCTTGCAGCCACATTTTTATGATCCTGTCTTATTAACCATGGCATTATAGCCTAATAAACATATTTAATGCCTGGTTAGAAATAATAGCCTCTCCCTTTATCCTTTTTTAAATTGTGACACAATTTCTTTGGCACAGTGCTTCATATGGTGAGTAGCCTATATGGTCTTTTATTATACAAATGGATCTAAAATAAAATGAAGTATATAAAATGGTCATAATGTAGTATTCGAGGTTATAGCATAACATATAGCTATATTTGAGATACATTCAACATTTAAATGCACCAAATGAATAAATTAATACCATATATTCAGGTAGGCAAACTGTGATTAATAGTATTTCTTTTGACCAACAGGTATTGTTGTATCTTCCTGAATATACGGTATGCAATGTAACTTATAACTCTGCAGTCCTTCCTCTTACATGAGGGTGAGTGGAGCAAGCCCATACAGTATGGGTGCGTGGAGCGTGCACGTGAAGGTGTGTGCCACGTGCACGTATGTGAGAGAGAGCTCCTCAGAGGATACTGCACCTGTTGTCCTTTTCATTCTTTTTTTTCTTGTCGTCCTTCCCTTTATCCTTTCCTCCCTTTCCTTTCGCGTCTCCTTTCTTCCCCTTATTCTGCTCCTCCTTCTCCTTCTTGCTGGCTGGCTTGCCTCCTTTCTTCTTCTTGCCACGCTCCTCCTCACTCTCCTCCTCGCTCTCCTCCTCCCTGGCGGCCTTCTTCTTCCTGTTGGAAGCCTTCGAGCTCTTGCTTTTCACACTCCTGCTGTCCTCTTCCTGGTCTTCATCGCTATCCTGGGCCCTGGCTTTCTTTTTTCTCTGCCCCCTCTTCCTCGGTGCCTCTTCATCCTCTTCGTCTTCATCGTCGCTGACCCGTTTGACTCTGCGTTGAGGTGCCTTAGCTCTCCGGTTTTTTACTCGCCTCCTGGCCTCCTCTGACACACGCGCGCACGCACACACACACACATATACACATCTTAGGATCTTGAATCACGTTTAAAATTTAAATATAATAATTATTATAATTATTATTATAATTATTATTTACTTGTTGACAATTAACAACAGATGTTAAAGGTCCCTTATTACAATGTGTCCAGTTATATGGTAAGTTGTGTTGTCTAAAGAGACCTGAAAGCACTGGAGTAATTTTTTCAAATACTGTATGTCTAATGTCTAAATAGCCACAATTCCTTTCTGAAAAAAGATTTGCCTATAGGCTGGATTGTAGCCAATTGTCTTTGATCTATCCTCCCAGTCCCAGACAGATAACCAATCATATTAGGGCATGTTGACAAGCTAATAAGATATGAGATATAAAATAGAGTAACAAAGTGAAAACACAGTTGAAAGTGTACATATTAATATTATTAGCTAGTCATGTCGTAACAATGCAAACGTGGAATAAGTCTGAATAACATAAATTAATCTGAAGCGTAAGAGGTTAGTGACTTACCTTCACTGTCACTGTCTACAACATCAACCTCCATCCCAACTGAAACATAAATAAAAAACAATAATTATGGTGGCCATTTCTCTAGGACCATTATCCAGCATAATTTGTTCTGAAAGGACACAATGTAGAAAAATGATAAATGATAAATCCAGAGGAGGAAAATCCTCACAAAAAACTCCTCTTACCATCTTCTATGTCGATAGAAACATCTTTTTTCTTCTTGGGAGGCATTATACTGGTCTAAGATAGTTTTAGCTTTATTTTGAACTTCTGTTGGTCCTTTTCCTTTCAGTTCAGACTTTTACTCCCCTCCATCCTTTGGTCTACAGAGAAAAGACCAGGTGATCCACCTGTGAAGGCATGCACATGAGGTATGGTGACAAAATGCTGGGTGACACACACACACAAACAGCAGGTGTGCCTCTGTTTGGGCAGGTTAATGACGAAGCTCCATGACAACCGCCAAAGAAGCGGTCCAAGAGATGGTAATCAGAAGGGGAGAATTACAGAATCTACCAGGCCAATGAACGCATGCAGTACATCTGTCAATCAAAATGTTAATTTGTGAATAGAACAATAAACACGCACATGTTTCTATGCTATGTTATGTTGTGCTATTATGTAATGGTATGTTATGATAACAGTGTGCTATGCTATGTTATGTTACATTATGTCATGTTATGTCATACTATGCTTTGTTGTGTTATGTTATGTTATGTTATGTTATGTTACTGCCTGCTATAATACACATATGTATATATAATCAGATGATATAAACTTAGATGATGTCTAAACTTTGGGAATAGTTCTACTGGAGAGACTATAAAGACTGACAGTTTACCATTTTCTATCTTTCACTGATAAGCTGGAAACATCACACCACAGAACAAACACAGAAATAAAGGTCAGCACCCATGAAAGTTTAATGAAGCCTTAAGGAACTATGAGTGAAAGGTAAAACAAGCTGCCATGATGGCATGGCTGTATTAGAGTACTGTAGACTATACAGTATACTAATTCTATTATATGTTTTTTTGTCTGAACATAACGCTATGCTACATTAAATAAACACAAGGATTAAATGTCCCATCAACATTTACTTAAATTAAATATAAATACTTTAATTTTTATATTAATTAAGTTTATATTAAATTACATTTTAGGTTTATTGATTATTTTTCTCTACATTTATCCTGCTGCGGAGAGAGATAAACATGAAACGATCAATCTTAGAGCCTGAAGCTATGCAATACTGCACATTAACTGGCTAAATCATCAGGATGGAGACGACTACATTAACTACAGCTTCACTGGTAATGTGTTGACTGCATGTGGTTATGGCCAAATGTTACATCTGACCTGTTAAATAATGCAGGGTAAAAGGAGCTTCTATGTAGCTAACGCAGAGAGAAAAACATTACGTATTGTATAGGTGCTGGCCAAGTGGCCCTGCCCTGAAATACAAGCTGACCCCTCAGGAATGGAGCCTTCCTTGTCTACCTGCCTCTCAGCTCCTCCTATTATTCCTTCTCCTCATTCCACCTTTCAACACTCAACCCAGCACTTGCTAGCCTTACTTCCTTCTGGTTGATGTACTTAGGTCAGTAGCAGGCTTACTGTTGATGCTTTTATTCCCCGGACCCAATTAACTAATAGGGTTCTTACCTTGCATTGTGGTTGAGGTATCAGTGTTTTACTACAGCCCTTTTTCTTATCCGCCCACACTGAAATTCAGTAAAGACCTTTGGTCTCTCTGTACTGGAAACCATCCAAGTAGACAAATCAGTGCCTCCGATGCTGTGACATCTCGGATGTCCACTGTAGTACAACCGCAGGTGATATCCGGTCTTGGCTCAATTGTGGAGCCATCGTACCAATATGGTTACACGGGGGCGGAGCCAAAGCACAACTGCGGTAGACGAGTGAAACGGCAGGAAGTGGTGGGCTGGTATTACATGAAAAGGTAGGAGCTGGGCTCCACCTTATTTAGGACAAGCCTCTACTTTTGATAAGAGGCGTGATGTTTTGGATCGTCCCTTAAGGAAGTGATTGTCCAACATAGGAACTTGTAGGATCATACTTCGCATCTCACATACCAGTAGAATAAATACTTAATGTTTACTGGCCATGAATAGATCATGAGCATCAATGGAACCAGATCTGATTCACTGGCACTGTAATCAATAAATGTCAGTGGTCTTTTGAGCTTGTCGTCCTGCTGACCTAAATGATTTAGATACAATAACAAAACATAATTTAAACATAATAAATGCATGTGCTTAATTAGGTCGTCCAAAAGAACTTATCTGACAATTGGATCTAAATAAAGTGAATGACAAGTATGACTTGGAATCAAACAGCTTACAACAGACACATGAGGGTCAGAAGGCCAGCTCAGATCTTAATGGTTTGCTTTGCAGCTCATCACAGAGTTTATGTTGTCATAGCTGTCAGTAATTATTAGCTTTTTCAAAAATTTGTTCATTTAAAAAGATCGTAGCAGAGTGTGTAAATCCAGACATAAATGCGCTTCAAAGCGCTCCAAGGGCCATTCCGTAGGGTTAAGTGCCCTCCATGTCTAATTAATAGTTTAATACTTTGGCCCAGTCACAGCTCTCGTGACAGGGCTCAGTGTCTGACGTATACTCACAAACCCTGTGCAAGTAACTTGAGGCAAAATAAATAAATAAATAAATGGAACCATGCATCATAGTTTTAACTTTTAAAAAGCTAAGCGAATGTCCACATCAGCAGATCAATGAGTAAAATGCATATTCCCAGTGCCTGACATCTTACAGTATACATATATATATATATATATATATATATATATATATATATATATACCGTACAGTATATACGGTAATACCTCATTGTTCCCTGAAAGGTGGATAGTTCTCAACACTGCAGAATAACAGTCAGAGTAGCAAAGATTTATGTATTACTAAAATAAAGAAGTGCATATTGTTCATATAACACTGACAATTTAGGGGAATTGTTATGCAACATTATTATTGCAGAAGCATTTTAGTTGAAATACGAAGTATAATTAAATCATCTCAGGACACAACCTGATAAACGTACGTACTTTGAATATTCCCTGTGATGTTTTATAACACGGTAATGCTTTAATTTAAAAGTGCTTTTTTTATATCACATTTCCAAATGGCACGACCTTTTCACTCTTTTTCAGTGTCTCTGCATACTGGGAGCCCTGTGCATTCTGGGTTCAGTTTGCTGAGGGGCACCGGGCAGGTATCCAGGTGCTCCGTGGTTGCCATGGTGAAAGGGTCTAGGTGCAGGGGCTCTGTTTGCTGGAGATTTCCCTCCTTGGTCTCTGAAAGGAGGGGGGTTATCTCCATTGTTCCAGTGGTGTGGCCTCCAACTGCCAGCCAGAGTTTCTTCTCTCTCTGTTGGGGGTGTGAATGGATTAGAGGGTCGAGGAGAGAGGTTAATAATTAGAGGATAAGAAAGAACGAAAGAACGAAAGACTCACCCTTTAGTAGTGAAGCGTTGTTGTTAGTCTGTTGCTCTGGAGCCTGTGAGGCTGCCTTCCTGGCCTCTTCTAGATCCATAGCGGCTTTCAGTGCCGCTCGTTTGTTCTTTTTCTTATTCTCCTCATTTTGCTTCAAAATGAAATGCAACAGTTAAAAGCAACATGGCTAAACACTGCAACTCTGCTGCTCTCTACTGGAGGGTTGTTATCATTACAACTGCGATACTAAGGAGAATTACTGAATAAACCTAAGATACATAAAAAAGAAAATACCAAGAGATACCATTTGCAACTTCTTCTTCAGATCCACATTAGCTTCTTTGTAGCTTTTGGATGTGGAGTGCAAATAATAGATGGCCAACCTGACAGATAATATGACATATTACTAATAAATCAGAGCGAAAGGTACAGGGCAATATAAAACAAAAAGACATATGGAGCCAAATATGAAACCATATTATGATGTGACAGATGAAATGGAAAACACATCAGTTTTGGACAAAAAAAGATCTGTATTATATCCATGTGTGTTCGGCCTGTTCTCTAACTCACACCATAAGCAGCAGGAAGGGTAGGACCAGACCAGGGTTCGAGGCGTAACTGAATACTTTACTGAACCAAGGTGGAAAGTCTGACTCCAGTGTCTCCTGGATCACATCAAACATTCTGTTCTTCCCACTACACAGAGGAGAGCAACATAAGCAATACGAGCAATGCAATTTGTGTATGTCTACTAGACAAGTGCTTAACAGTAGAAAGGCCAGCAACCATTGATATTGAAACTCTGCTAACATCATATATATAGGCAATGATGACTCTCCGATGACCGACATGCAATAAAATCATGTTATCGGCCACTAGGCTTGTTGGTTATGAGCCAGTCAAAGCTAAAAAACAAAAAATAGAACAATAAAGTAGAATTAATCTTAAAGCCTTTCTGTCTACTTTGAGATGTGACGGGAACGGGGACATATTGAGACTGTATTATGTTTGTGTTTGCATATATGAGGGGTCATGGGTCAAAGTGTAGTGGAGCAGAGTAGTTACGCATTAACCTGAAGGGTCCACAGTCGAAGGAAGGGGGGATGGTGACGATGGTGTAGATGGCAGGAAGGGTGGAGAGGAAGAGGATGACCAACAGCATGGCCATGTAGAAGTTATTTGATCCAGAGGCCTTGAAGACCCTTTCCTGTGGTACATTACAGCACATCACTGCCCAGCACTGCAGGTACATGGACACATGGAGGCGCAGGACGTTCAGCGCTGGCAGACAGGGGGCATAGAAAGCCCCCATCCTGGAAGAGATGGGGCGAGGAAAGAGAGGGAGCCTGTTTTAGTTCAGGCCCAAAATCTAATACCTTTACTTTAGTGTAAGCACAACCTCTGCTGTATTAACAGCACTATCAGACTAACTTGGCCAAAACAGAAGGTGGTCTTCATTGTGGGTAGTGTGTAGTGGGGTTTATTGGCCAGAGAGAGAACTTCTAACTGCTCCATAATATGTGTTACTGATAATCTTGATATGATTTTTGGAGCATGATAATAGAAATGTAAGTGTCACTCTCTTACCAAATCATTCCTTGATTGAAGATCAGGCCCAAGACATTTCCACTGACATCAAACTCAGAGTAAGATGGCTTTTACAAAAAAGGATGAGATATTATAGTTTCAGTTAAAGCATTTTAGTTTAGACTTGAGGGTGTTATAACACTATTTACTGAAGTTCAAACCTGTATAACAACTAGTCAGTGAAGGTGACTCACAAATCCTGCCTCTAAGTCCCAGCACCAACAGTAGTTAAGAAAACGAACAAGGACTGCTCTTAGGAAATCACCAATCAGCAATGTGATGTAGGTCGTCATGGTATCAGATATGATGAGTCGGACAAACTCCTGTATATCGAAAATGTATGCAGCATATTAGGTAGTAATGCAGAAATATGCAGAATATTTTGGATCAAAATATACAAGCAATGTCATCAGTTCACATCAGCAAATTAAATATTAATTCAAATGTAAGTACAGTGATGTATAAGTAAATAAGTAGGCAAGCACACACACACACACACATACACACTGACCTGACCCACCATGGTCTCCCAGCAGGGTCCCCTGGGTACATCAGCAGGGTGGATGGTGATTGGTGGAGCTGTGCTGTTCTCTGTTACTGTACCATTATATAGACTGGCCTGCCACAGGGTCATGTTAAACTTTATTATATCCTCCTCTTCCCTCTAAGATACACACACACACATACAGACCACACACAAACATATACATGCATGCATACACCTGTGGTTAGTCTACATCTAGTGAAACAGAAAAATTCCAAAAGCTACTTTACCTACTTTGAGGTTGATCTCGTCCATGAGTGCTATGATGAAGGTGTATAGATTTCCCAGAAAGAGGGCGAAGATGCGCCCCAGCTGCCATTGCAGGGCGATACGAGGGTGGTAGTTCTCCAAAGCGCTGATGACGTCAAATAGCATGGGGCAGAACATGCCCAGTAACGACATGACCATGTTTACCTGAGGAACGCAATAAATGTGAGGCCCACTCTGCTTTAAAATATGAACCTCTTCAGTCTCGGCTGGTGATGGAGATGTAAAGCTGTGATCTTCTACACGGTATATTGTATCATGGCTACTCCAGCAATACGTATAGTGGCAAGTAATCAGTGTGTGGGCAGAATGTGGGCTGTTCTCTTTTTTCAATACTCTTTCTGATCTCTCTGTCACTCTATGGACCATATGTTACGCCTACCTCGTTTCTCTCCCACCAGCTGTGGGTGTCCAGTCCTTCAAGGGCAAACTTCTGAGAGCGACGCACTACAAAGTAGATAAGGTATCCACTTCCTGCCAGGCAGCACAAGACCAGGAAATTGGCCAGCACCCGCAGGAACCGGGTCAAGTGGATGTTGTCATCCTTCCTACTCTCCTGCTCCTCTAAGATGGCCTCCTGGGGGAGGAAGAAAGGATGAAGAAGTTGTAGGATATATGTTTTGATCTAAAAAGTACCAAAAACGGGCCCAAGTGCACTGCAAACTAAACACAAATGTGTCAGAGACAGAAACAGCCATTTTGATGCTCCAACCTTGAAGCTGGTGGTGATGGAGGCAAACTTGTTGTCAGCTGTCTCAGGGTTTCCTATCAAGTAGTCCCAGCTGGTGAACATCTTCCAGCTGAAGTTAAAACTGTTGTCATCTCCTCCCCCTGACTCGTTGGCATTACGTGCCATTCTTCAAAGACAGGAAGGTAAAAACTCAGAGGGCTATGCAGCTGCTCCTTGAAATCATTACTTCATTCAACAAAAAACAAACGTTTTATATAACCCCTAGGAGCCTATATTTCTGCCCCAGCTGTACTGCACGCATGGCTGGTGGGGGAGGGGTAGAGAATGGTGTGATCCTAGTAGAGTTGTAGGAGAAGGAGTAGAGGTGAGCCAGCAATAGCACTCAGGTGTGGCAGGGGCATGTGCTCTCGGAGTTTCAAACCAAAACAGTTTCTGAATGTCCCTTTAATACTAATCTTAACCAGGTTACTAATATTGCATATCGGGTAATAGTTAATGTGGCAGCTGTACAAAATAATATATTGATGTTTGGTTTATTTGTTTCCAGCAGATAAAGCACTCACGTTCTAATGACCACCATGTAACTATAAGCAACTGTTCCCACGCCAACCAGGAAGTATGACAGCGGCATGCGGAATTTGAGCCAGCCAACGGCACGTTGGCTGTTGTAGTAGCCGTAGAAGAGGACCGAATACTGGGCATAACCCTGCAAATACAAGTAGTAGCAAAAACTACAAATTGTAAACTGATGCCGGTGATGTTAATGTTTTCAGATGATAAAACGATCTACAGAAGACCACCAACCAGTGAACACCCTCCCCCCTATAAGAAGGTGTGGTTATATTGTACAGGTACAACTGACCCCAAAATCCCATAGGACAGCAAAGTCCATGGCGTTGGCTTCTTCAGCTCTAGGGACAGTCTTTCTGGGCATGCTGCCATAAGGCTTCCCCATTAACGCCTGCCAATGGTGGGCATGGGGAGGGCATAAGGTCAATTAGAGGGAATGGTGAGAATAGCTTTCTGTCCCGTACAGTATGACATATTTCTCATACATTTTACATTTACATTTACAGCATTTGGCAGACGCTTTTATCCAAAGTGACTTACAATTAGTGCATTTGTCAACAGTTGAACCGGTTAACTACCAGTTTTTGCAAGTAGATAACATTCTCTAGAACAAGGACAGCATCATGTAACAAGGTTCACTTATGCATTTGCACAACATTACTCAAAGGTTTATCATTTACTCCTTAAAACAGTTATACCTCTGGCACCATAACCAGGCCAAACGTCAGGCTGAACAGGATCATGTTGATGCCGTACATCCACCTCAAGAAGATGAAGTAGGACGCCACTGACGAGCCAAAATGGCCTGGCAAAATGGGAATTACTGGTTAATTTATTATA
>JAOEHI010036734.1:0-22959 GCA_025447815.1 Percopsis transmontana | reverse complement strand
GTGTGTGTGTGTGTGTGTGTGTGTGTGTGTGTGTGTGTGTGTGTGTGTGTGTGTGTGTGTGTGTGTGTACATCTGTGTGTATACATATATTCATGATGCTGTATGGGGCATAAAGAACTCTTTCACGAGTGACCTCTGGTGACCTCTTGGGCACAGAGACACATACACACACACAACAGACAAAATCACACACTGTGTGTGATTAAAATCTGTCACACAGTCATGGAATTGTCCAATATGCCTCGTAGAAGAACAGACACACACAACCACACATGCACACACACAGACTTTATGATCCAGCACTCCATGAATCAGCAGTACGTCTAATTTCTCAGCACATTAAAGGGGGGATGGCCTCTTAAGACTCCAAATGAAAGTCCTAATGTTCAGCTATCGATTTTCTCTCCTTTAATTTGTAGCTTATTTATGGCTGTGCCTCCCCGTTTTGTGGAAGAGAAAGAAATGGAGAGAGACACACAGCAGTGAGCAACGATTAGGCAAACAGGAATTTTCACACACAAGCGGGTTGACAGACAGGTTCATGCAGGCAGGTAGATGGACAATAAAGGAAGACAAACAGTTGTATGGGACACAGACAAACATGGGCAGAAAAGTTATGCCTCAATTGAGTCCTTATAATACGATATGCTCACTTTCCCAACACACTCCAAACAGCCATGGCTGCCTACCTCCCCCACCCCACCTGCCTCCATTAAAAGCTTCTGGAACAAATAACCGCAGAGGAGCCACCCCAGCTCCCACTATTCTTTATGATAAAAGTTTGGCAATATCCCATATCTTGCAGCAATAAAACAGTGATAATGGGTGATGTTTTTTCTCTGGCTTTATATGAGCTCATGAGCTAATGCCAATCTTTATTAAGAGACGTTATTTCTTTATTGTTGCAGTGTTGCCGTTTTTATCATTTTTATATGCGCTCATCCAGGGCAAAAATGTTTACAATGCATGAACTGTTACAGAAACACTCCATACTGTTCACTGGTTCTAACCTGAGAACTGCCTGCAACAACTACATTTTGAGTTAAATGCCAGTAACTTCAGGTTCTGGTCAGGAACTTATTCACATGGGAAATGGGAATGGCGAGAGAGAAGGGCATTCTCACTGTAGATTTTCATTATATAGGACCCAGCAACCAGGCTTTGGTGCAGCAGCAATTTGTTGGTCCAAGATACTGTGCTGTGATATCTTACACGCATGACCTTTTTCTATAGTGGACAGTATGTGGTACACCAACAACAGGGTGACAGGGAGATATGCAACAGAAAATCAGTTGAAATCCATTTCACTCCAGCTAAATAGGTTGTATATATGGTATAGATAGAAAACAAGGTTGTGATACGTTTTCTGACAGTCTGTACATGTGTGTGCTTACAAGGCTGTGTAAGCATGTGTTGCTGAACATTTGTCCTTGCGTGTTTGTCCCAGCGTGTTCGGGGAGTTGGTGCGAACCTGCCTACAACAACACGTAGCGAAAGTCTGAATGACCTAAAAGCTTGCACGAGGTGACACTATTTGGACAGCCTAGTCCAATTTAGGCAGTCATATCTCCATCTGTTTCGCACTGTATTTATTTCGAATGGGAATTGAAAACTGAGATAGACCAGCTGTATGCATTTAGAAGTATGGCAGAGGAAGGCAGAATTGGTACCCCCCGCCCCCCATCCAAGTTTACCCCTGTTACCTTGCCAATGTATCTCCCCTATTCACCATATACTAAGTCAAACAAGTACCTCCTGTCTCCTGTTAAAAGCTGACACAGTCAGCAAGTTTTAAACAAATTCATTATCAAGGGCTTAGACTGTAAGGTTTTAGACAGTGGTGGGGGTAGAAAAAGCCAATGCAAATATACAGACCGTCACTGTTTCACTATAGCACCTGGAAAGTTTGGGACGTTACCTGTAGGGTTCAATTTATGGCTCTGCGGTATGGAGCATATAGCAGTAGTCATGTGCATGACAGCCAGCCTGTCAAACAGCAAGGGAAAATTTTTTTTCTGCTTTACACGATTCCCTATTCACATTCTGCTTCATTGTAAAGCAGGCGTTTCAGTTATATGGATATGTTAACCCCCCCTCCCGCACTGCAAATCCTTCCCATGTTCAGAATGTTCCATCTAAGAATCAAAGTGGTTTTACAAGCTAAGCGACCCAAAAATTTGTTTTTATAATCGTGTTGTGACGACTGGGGAGATGTGAATTTACTGTTTATGTTTGACTATGTTTCCATGTGAAATGGGGGCCTGTGTATGGGGTGCCGTTCAGGAAATAATTCTAAATATAATAAAACTATTGTGAGTTACTTGGTAAAATGTATGGTTGAGTGGCCAATACATTGGTTAATAAATACATTGGTTTGCAGGGGTATTGGTTGATTGAGATATATACATTAGTTTGAATGCATTGGTATGCTGGGTACACAATGGTTAGTTGGGATACATATTGCTTTGCTGGAGTATAGATTGGTTAGTTGGAATATATACTGGTTTGTTGTGATACATATTGCTGGAGTATACATTGCTGGGGTAGAGATTAGTTTGCTGGGATATGTAGTTTGCTGGTATTTACAGCCATGGAAAAAAATAAGAGACCAGACACACTGGACTCAAGGTATTCAGCCTCTCACCCTCCACTGACTCAAACAGGGGAGGGTAAAAAGCTTGGTGTTCTCAAGTTGTGCTCAAGCTCAATGACTTGACTCCTGAGTGGTGTGAAGGCTATGTTAGGGCACATAGCAACCTTCTTCCCATCCCCCACAAACTGCATGCAGGTGTACAGACAGGGCCTGTAGCTCGCCAACCCACTTTGCCGAGCGCCAGTAACAGGTGCAGTGGCTGCAGCCACTGTCTATCCCTCCTCCTCTCTAAGAAGATAGTGTCGGTGCAACATTTTGTAACAGAACACCTTAGCCTTCTATGCCAGCACCTCCTCTTCTCTATCTAATGTCCCTAAGGTTGCCATGGCAACCCAACGCCCCAGACCCTTGGAAATTCCAGGACTCCTGACTAGGGCACTCACACAAAATAAGTCTCGGCAAAGGAGGGGAGGTACAGGCAAGCATCCGTGACTGCCCGAATGAAATGTTATCAGCGGCACACTGCGCAAACGCTGTACGCTGGTAACGCTGCCACCATAGCGACGGGACAGACCAAGGCAAAGAACCATGTGAATCGACTCAACGCCTGAGGGTTCATATATTATATCATTCATAAATGTAGTTTTAGTGTGTGTTGCGTTTATGTGTGTCTAAATGTATTATTATATTAAGCATTGTTCACTGTTGTGCCTATCAGACAAATCGTCCCTCCTCTGGTGAGACATAAATAAATAAATAAATTACATACTATCTAAATATAGTATATTATCTCACATTTATGCACAACCATAGTTGCCATAATATGTAAGCGTATCCTTCTGCCTTCAAGGTTATGAAAATTCATAATTCATAAAAATATTAAATATATATTTTTGATACTCATACCAAATGTGTAGAGGCCCAAGACAGAGCTGTCTTCAAGGAGCCCCTACGCACAGTCTGCTCCAATGGAGGCCCCGCCAATGCCTGCAAGACCACCAGAAGATCTCAAGGCGGAACCAGGGAGGATCGGGCTGTCAGTAGGCGCCGCATGCCCGCCATCAAGTGCGATGCTAGTGGGTGGTTCCCAGGCGTCAAACCACCTATTCCAACATGACATGCCAAAATTGCTGCCAGGTAGACTTTCACGGGATTCTGAGTGCGCATAGAGAGAGCTCTAGCACTCTGTATGGTGTAAACCACCTTATCTGACAGCCCTGACGCTAGGAGCTTCTCCCCCGCTCAGGTACCAGGCCGAAGTCCCCACAGGACCGGGCGTGGGGGGGAATTTCCCAAGGGGTCCCCACACAAGGGTCGCAGAGGTCTGCGGTGTCAGGTGCCAGGCAGAGAACAGGCAGGTGTGCAGACACAGAACTCGGACCACAGGAAACATCTGGTTTATTGGGCAAACATGTTAGGCAGAGCTGATGGCGTGGGTAGCCACTAGGGCTTCACGTGGGTCGAAGCCTAGACAGCGGTACCGAGGAGGGCAGAGGAAGAGCAGAACCCAGGGACAGGCGAGTGGCAGCGTAGCGTAGGGAGAAAGAGGAAGCTCCGATAGGAACACGATGAAGCGCAAAGGGCAGGACGTGTCTGAGGATAAACAGAGAATTCAGATTAGGGGAACGCGGGGAAAAACAGGTAAATATAATACTAGAGAGACTCAGGTGCTGGAAAGCACTAACTGTCTTAGAGAGTCAACAATCTGGTGACGACTTCCCCTGGCCGCCAGGTGGATAAGGCCGTTGGGCTGATTGGGATGCTCCACAGCTGGCACTAGCTTGCGCACCGGGGACCGCGCCTGTAATTAAAAAGCCACACCATGCGCAAGTCGCTTACATACACACGCACATACACACCCACAACAGCGAGAGAGAGCAAGAGAGAGAGAGCAAGAGAGAGAGAGCAAGAGAGAGAGAGCGAGAGAGAGCGATGCTCTCGGCAGGCGGGACTGTGGACGTGACACGCGAACCATTGTTGGTTGGGCCAGTAGGGGGCCACCAGGGTCCCTTACTCTGTCCACTAGAGGCCACCGGGGGAAAAAGCTATAGCTGTGTTTCTGGTATGTGCCAGGGCATCCATGCCCAGCTCAGGGAGAACCGCAGTGGCCATTGTGCAGTATACCGGAAGGCGAAGAGATCCACTGGCCAAACCTCCAGATCTCTGGATGGAGACGCCACTCTGCTGCCCTGGGAGCTCCTCTGGTCGTGCGAATTGAATGACGTAGCTCATGTCTATCTTCTTTAAGTCCCATGGGAACATATAGCCATGCCTGTGCGCACTGTTGAAGTGCAGGCTTATCCTATTCTGTATGACGTGACACAATGGAGAGACGGGCTTATTACATTTGCCGAGTTAGCGCTTGAAACAGGGCCGGTCCGACCAGAGGCGAAGCAAGAAAAGAGGAAGTTGCGAAGGTAAGCTGCTATTTATGCCCTCACGGGGGGTGGGGTCCAGGGTGCAGCTTTGACCACTCAGCCATTCGGCATGATTGATGGGTTTTTCCGATTGGATTGACATGATCAGATGATCAAATAATTAGTAAGTAATAGATCCAGTTCCTGCAAAAGGGAAGGGAATATATTCACTCAATAATTAAGGGCTATATAAATATACTTGACCAACCGATGATGTTTTGCCATCCTTATATCCTGGTTTGTATCATAGCTGGACAAATAGTTTATACAAGAATAGAAGTTGGATAGTTGGATTCCTACTGCCTGTTGGATTCATCCCTTACTTATTTTCTCAACATGAACACACACACACACACACACACACACACACAGCTACAGTTATTATACCATTATTCAGCGCAGCTCTCTGTGGAAAAGTGCGTTCGCATAATTATGAACAGCAAGGAACTCACAACAACGTCAGGCACAAGACGGCGTGTACGTGTTCCGCGTCGTGCAGAGGGGTGCTCGCTAGCAGCAAAAACGGAATAATGACATCTCAAGACAAACAAATTTAGCCTTGCCGACACCAAGGCTGACAACCAAGGTCTTCCATCACCTTTCAGCTGGCCTTTACATTTAAGATGCCCTTAAGTCTCACACAGTGTATGTGTGTGTGTGTGTGTGTGTGTGTGTGTGTGTGTGTGTGTGTGACTGAGAAAGAGAGAGAGACCGAGTGAGAGAGCTTAGGTATAAAGCAAAGCAGTCAACCGTGCCATTTTCGGGACTCGTGACATTTCTGCTGAGCGCTGGTCACCCACGGCGGTCACTGGCCGCGCCCACGTGGCAGAAATGCTGACCCCCGTCGGTCAGTGCAACAAACCGCACTGCTGACACCGTGGTTTCTGCAGGGCTCTGTGTAAATTCAACACCCATGTTGTCGGAGTCACATGTATTTGCAAGCTATTAACCTCGCCGTCTATGTTAAGCCGGCATGAAAGAAGGAAATGCACACACACACACACACACACACACACACACACACACACACACACACACACACAACCAACCCAACCAATGCGAGGTGAAATACATCATTCATAGGTCACACATGCCCCCCACCATCCAAAATCTACAACCACAGCTATCATTTATATGGACTGGCTGTCGCCGAGAATGAAGTAAATTTGAGAATCGCAGAGGAAAGCCGGCCAATTCATCTCAAGTCGCTCTGTGCTCACCACCCTGCACTGAATATTAAACAGTGAATGTTCCCAGTATCAAGCTGGCAGTGGCACCCAGTTCCAACAGATGATGGATGAAGCACCACCTGTGCTATCTCTCTCTTTCTGTCTCACCCAGATTTGTGCTACCCCGATGATTTATATTTGGACTATTTCTTCCTGCCGATTCTCTTTTTAGATTCCCTCTTTGGCATTGCATTTCTCTCTCTCTCTCTCACTGTGTACTGTGGCATCTTTGCTGTCCAAATTTGTTTGTATTCTCTCTCTCCGACACGATATTTCTCTTTCCGACGTGCCAGTCATCGCACCACCATGCGCTCTTCCCCCGGGGATGTTACTTTTGTGCTGCATAAGATGTGCACCCCAAGAGTACGTTTAACTCAAACAGGCCTATACACACGTATACAGCTATACGGAACCATCCTCATTCCGGAGTGACCGACCTCAAACGCCGTTAACTCCTGTTGAACTTCTGGGTTGTGTGCCCAGCTGGCTAGCAGACTTCAGATTGACTTCCTACTGCCTGCATTTTATTAACATTTCATATTTAAAGAAGAAGAAGCATTCCTAGTGAAGCAGAGAGAATAAACTATACCTCGATGGAGTTATAATCCCATAACTTTTTCTTTTGGAGAATATGTATAGTAATAAGAAAAAGCTTTTTTTGACAGTTGCTCCTTTGTTTTATCCTTTATCTCTGGCTGCCTGCCTTCCGTCCAGCCCCCCTCTAGATGTTATGGACACCGGTTCCTCCATTCCTCCCTACATTCCTCCAGCAACCTTATTAGCTTCTTAGGCTTTGATGAAGTTTAAAGAGGAGGGAAAGAAGCGAAAGAATAAAAGGGGAAAAAAATAAACCCATCAGAGTCATTTATAGGCCTGACCTTTCGCTGGGCAGGCCGCACGCTTTATTATCCTCCTCTGACTCGGGACTTATTAGCGACAACGGGGAATCTGACATGTGGAATTCTTCACATACACACATGTGGATGCACGCAGCCGCACACGCACATTCCCGGGAATCTGTGGCGGTTATTAGTTTGGCTCTGGGAATGGGAATGACATCACGAGGCAGGCAGTGGTAAACACTTGTGATTGGTGGACAGCTGAGGCTGCCAAGAGAGTGTTGGCGTCGCTGTTGGTGGTCTGCAGTCCCTTGCTAAAGTCCCGCCCAAGGGTAACCTAACAAAATAAGTACAGTTCTCTCTCTACTGAGGTTGAACAAGCATGTGTTGGACGGCTGGGACTGATTATGGCATTTGGGCTTGTTGTGTTTGTTTGAACAGAGGCAACTTACATCCCAAATCCTTTTTTTTAAACACGTCAGCCTCGTCTTGTGGACTCGTATCGTAAATATGTGGTCAACCCCAGTTTGGTTTGCAAAGCGAATTTAATATTTTTTTGCGTAACACACCGTTCTCGGTTAACCACACTTGTGTGTGTGTGTGCATGTCATCACCGTTAGCAGTAGTAAAGGGATTCAATTTCCTTCCGTCTTTCATTCGTTCCTTCCTTTCCTCCATTGTTTAATCTAGAATGTTCTTTTTCCCTTTGGTTTTCCAGAGTTGAGCTGTCTGTTTCACTTTCACTGCACAGTGCTTTGGGCGGAGGCCAAATGAAGTGTGCTAGACACAGTAGTGAGCGGAGAGAGGCAGAAAGAATGATGAAGAGAGGGCGTACAGTTCAAGTCTAGTTGTAAAATATGTTACAGCCAGGAGAGAAAAAAGGCTTCCTCTAGGGTGGAAACCATATTGTTTTTGGAGATCTATGGGTCCACTGGGTGGATCTAATGTTGGTCTCTACAACCAAGTGCCTGACCCTCTCAGTAATATCTGCCTCTTGTCCCTTGCAGACAACCAGTCACCCGATTCACTGTCTGAGAGAAACATTAACATGGCTCTGTGCGTATGCTTTGTGTTTTGGAGAGAGAGAGAGAAAGAGAGGGACACACTCCAGACAAGATGAAGTTTCCTATCACAACAAATGCATATAGTTGCAACAAAATCCCATCATATTTTATTGTTTAAATGTCCAATAACACAACAAAGTTGTAATGTAATATATTATTGTCAGTAATAAATGTATTGGTATTATACTGTACCACACTGTAGATACCTCATATTGAAATATTGGATATTGTAATGTGATGTGTCTGTGTGTGTGTGTGTGTGTGTGTGTTGGTGGTCAGGACTGAGCTCACCATAGGGAAGTAAGAGATATATACAGCATGGGATTAGATTATGCTATATTGCGGAGGGAGTGAAACAGGCGTTACTTACAAAGCATGGTCGTTGGAACCTCCCTCTTTCATACTATTTCCTCTTCTCCCCTGTGCCGATAAATTCATTAGGCCACGTGCAGATGTGTTAATATCCACATATATTATTTGATAAAAGTGTATTATGTATATATGTAGGCCTTATTAGACTTTATATTTGGCATCACATGATATTTCATGGGGGGTAGAGCCCTACCTACTGCCAGTGATGGAGAGAAGCTAGACAATTATAAATTGTATTAGTTTCATTACAATTAGGTAATTTGGTAGAAGCTTTTATTCAAAGCGACTTTCAATTACATGGTGCTATTACATAGAGCAGGTAGGGGTTAGGCATCTTTCTCAAGGATGCTTACAGGTAGGCCAACTCTGGGGCTCAAACCCACGACCTTCTAGCTGGGAGTCCAACATCTAGATCACTGGACTATCCTGCTTGTATATACTGTATTATTAACACCACTCAAAGCTTTCTTTATTTTCAATGATTTATCCTATTTTCACTACTGCGGTTCAGATAATTCAGAGTATTCTAAAGTGGGAACAGGATAGTCTAGTGGTCTAGTGGTGTTCGACTAGCCAGAAGGTCAATAGCTTCGTGATACCATCCTGATCTCGCGAGTGTCAATCTGGAACCCATCAATTCAAAAGCGTTTGCATTAAGGCGGTGCTAATACAATTCATCTAATTGCTAATACAATCAAACTAGTCGGCAGCACAGGAAATACATCAGAGAAGCCTTCAACACTGTTGTCTGTTCTTCTTTCAAATAAGTTATACACTGCATTTCTGATAAAACTGCATAGATTGCTGCCCTAACTTTTTCAAGCAAAGTCATTGTAAATAGCTTGTTATGGTGGGAATGGCAATCAGCGGACGTACGTTTATGTCGTCATCTTAGGAAAAACTTTAGCTTACCACTGATTGGCCGGCTGTCTCCCTGATGGGCGACAAATGCTTTTGATTTGAGGGGTTTCAGACCTCAAAGACACAACGTTTAGAAGGTCTGGCCAAGGCGATATTTGAGCTAGCACCCTACAGCTGCCCAGACAAGGGGTTTGGCCCGTGCGCCGGATGGCTAGACAAGGTGTACAAGTAATAGCTCCGGGCTCACAGGCCCTTCTCATCCAGTGCCAATCGCTCATCTCTGCATCCAAATTGCTTCTTCAGTTCATAGCCAATGTGGACTACATAACTAATATGCCTGCTAGTCAGTACCATCAAGTAAGACCATTGTCTAACACAGCTGTCACATCCTGATTACTGGGGAAGCCAGGAAGACTAACAAGGAAGGAGGCAGGGTACTCTGGCTGCCCCAGGCCTCTCTTTGTACTCTTTGACTGTTAAATCTTTAAAGCTAAAATCTCAAACTTTCCAGTTTATTTTATTTAGACAACCCCTACAGTTAGGGAGATAAAGCGCAAAGTAATCACTTTGAAACCAGTGTCTCATGTGTAATTCGCCTGTCCGCTGTTTGAGCCTATGGAAAACATATATACTGTACATTGGCGGTATCGCTAACGCAGACATAATGACCATTTCGTTAGGCACATTTGCTAATTTCCTGGTGTGCCATGACATTGCTTGCGCCAGAATGGCCGCGGGGGCACAGTAGAGGGTGTGTCAAAATCAGGTGGCGCAGTGCTAGTTTGGTGTCGACTAACCCTGCCTGGTCAGACCACGTCTTAGCGCAGACGCAGGCGCTGTGTGGTAGTTTCCAGGATTTAGGCGAAGGTGCACTAAGCACAGACTTAGACGCCACTTTTGTGTTTGTTATGTTCCATTAGATTAAATTAGTTAAATGAATCATTTCACTAATAGCTACTGTCCTTAACCTTTTTTAATCACAAAATATATGCATGTGTATCATTGTCTTACAACATAAAACAGTCAATGTGCATCATTATGCATGGAAAACAACATGGTGACGGGGATTTCAATATTTTAATTAATCCTATTCAACATGAAAGGACAAACTGATTGCTGAGGCTAATTCATCCGTGATCACAACTTTTTTGTCTGGACTTTCGTGGTCTATTATGAAATGTGCAGTTCGGCATTCTAGAGAGCCCTTTTATAACTGCACTGCCATTACGCCACCGCCACATGCCCTGAAATTAGGCCACCAGAGGTGGGTAAGCCTAACTTCATTGAATTCAATTACAGGGACTAATAATTTCAATCACCTTGTTAAGTGGACAAGCAGAAGGAAAACCTGGCAGGACTTTTACTCTCTGAAGTCAGACTTACCCACCTCTGTTGGCCACACCTGACTTGTGCCGTGCGCCTCCGCTTGCGTCTTGACCCGGAAACTAGGGCCCATAGTGTCTTCAACGGGGCTGACTAACTCAAACACAATGATCTGCATTCTACAATATTCTCAGGGATATTTTCCCTAATTCTTCCATGAAACATATCCCAAACTCCTTGTCCAAAGAGCACAGACGGACATGGAGAAATAACCTATTTCAATCCTTGCCTGAACAGGGATATTTCTCTTATAAAATATTTTGTTGGACTTTCCTATAGTTTTAGGAACGTTTTTTAGGAGTTTTCGGACCCGCATAGTGTCCGTCTTCGTGCGTCTCTGTGTTATCCTTACATTTACACAGGCGTGTAATTGTTGAACTTAGCAGTGTGTTCATTCATTAGTAAGTGCTTACCTCCCCAGTCCCTCTCCTCATCTCTCTACATTAACTCTGACAGTAATGACTTGCCAGGCCTACCTCCTTAACTGGCCTGATGCATACTTGTGGCAAGCTCATTCGGGTTGAAATGGAAACATGCTGTCTTTCTCTTTGCTTTCCTATCACCCTCCTTCTGCCTGTTTTGATTCAGTCAAGTTCCCAGCAAGTGGTGGGAATGTTTGTTTATTATTTGTCCTTTTTCTTTTTCTCAGGTTAAGGTATAAATCGCATCTTCTATGAATGAAGCTCATTTCACTGTGCCCCTTTCTCTAGTTTCCTCCCGCTACAATCGATTTGTTTAACCCAACAATTTTGACCTAAATTTGTATAGGAAAACATCAGTTTTAGGTTTAGTAATCACAGTACTAAAAAAAATAGTAAATTGATATAAAATCTATAGTTTTACCAATAATTGTGGTAAATGGCACCGGGGAAAATATTTATTCAATTTGTAACAATATGTAGCATATTTTCTCAGCAACATAAAAAAACAACTGCTACATATTACATGCATTTAGTTCTGGGTTGCACTCGATTGCTGGGGTGTTATCAGAAATATGCAGCAGATTTGTGGAACTTATTCATGGAGGACTTTGCTTTCGGGGCTCTGACTCGCTCACTCTATCCCGGAGGGTGAAAAAAGATACATGAGTTCAGCTATGTGATTCCTGACTGGACCGCAGTGATAAGAGACCCCAAATAAATCTCCACTCCTCCAAATGGGTTCCAGTGACAGTGGAAATAAAGAGGTTTCGGTTGGCCAGCCGGATGACTGACGTCTTGGTGCCGTTCCCACCTCAGTGACCAGCAGATAAACCCAGGATTAAAGAAAGACACTATTAGACAGCCAGTCACACACACACACACGCACGCACAGGCGCACAGGGTATGCACACACCTGAAAACACACACACGCAAACCAAAACCTTACATTGCGTTATATGAGCCATTCTAACTGACTGTCTTTTGTCTCTGCATTTCCTAAAACTCCCTGCTTACCAGACATCAGGATCTAAGTGAAGAAACAAAGAATTTAAAATTTGCTTTTGGTCAAAGTCAGAACAGTTTATATAACGAAGAAGAAGAAACCGAGGCAGAGAGGGAAGTGAAAGGAACTACGGAGTCAAAAGAGCATAGACATTATCGTAAATCAGAGATCCGTCTGGGATGTGGACCTCTCTGTATTCGGATCTCCTGGCCCTGACTGTCTGACCTCAGATAATTCCTATCAGTTGCCTGCAGGAAGAATGACATCCAGGGTAGATAAAGTCACACGACAGCTTCATACTTCATACACCTGTTTCCTATGTATAGTACACACAGCAACGACAGCTAAGCCTACGCCTGGTGTAAAGAAATGATGTAGCTATAACTACCGGCACAGACAGAGTTTCTCTATTCCTTTCGAATGTTCCGTTTTAAGACCTGTGAGCACAAAGCCTCGCAGATGTAATGAAAGTACCCTCGGACCCATGAGAGACACAATTATCATTAATGTGGATGTGCTAATTAAATCAACAGTGCGTACTGCTGAGCCAGCTGTTAGTTATACAGTGGTTTCCCTGATGGCCAGTCTAGCAGGGTTTCTTTAAATATATGTCATGACTCAAGTCGGAATAGTTTTGTTTTTATGAACCTAGGTCCCAGGGTTAGAGATCCAACAAATCTGACCTAGAAAAAATATACTTGGTCTGTTAGCAATGAAGGTCTACTGGTTTAGATATAGGCTAGTTGAGCTGCAGAAAATCGTGTTGCCCAGATGTACTGCTTTCAGTTGGATAAGTGAACAAAATACAACTCGTCATTTAAGTACATTGGTTTGTGTATTATAAATTATATTTGTACACTATAGCAAGATATAATAAACTAATTCCTAGGGCCCCAGTTTCCCAGTCAATGTGCAAGCGGCCTGACACGGCGCAAGTCCATGGCACAAGTTGAGCTAAGGTGTGGCCAATATTAGGACATTAGGACATAATTTCAGGACATCTGGCGGTTGTGATAATCGAACGCAATAACGACGCAGTTGTAAAAGGAATGAATGAATGACTGACGAATTAATGAATGAATAAATTAATGAATGAATAAATTATCATTAATTTATTTATTAGTTTAATATCATTAGTTAAATTATTCGCGAAATAGGCCAACATAGCATTCACAAAAGTGTGATTTTTGCTAAGTCTGTGCTTAGTGCACCTTCGCCTTAAACCCAGAATCTACCACACAACGCCTGCGTCTGCGCTAAGACGTGGTCTGACCAGGAGGAGATGCTAGCGCAACATTTGGTTTTATTTGACACCAATATAGCACTGCGCCACCTGATTTTGACTGACAGACCCTGTACTACACCCCCACGCCCATTTCTGCGCAAGTGATGTCATGGTGTGCCGGGAAATTAGCAAATGTGCGAGAGAAAAGCCACCTTGCGCCCAACAAAATACCTGCGGCCTTGCACCGTCCGGAAACTAGAGCCCTAGATATTAAACATGCACCTATTAAAGTCACAATGAAACGACACAGGTATTTTCTGTTACTTTAGCTAATTAGGCCACTTTTTCACTTCTGGCAACTTCCTTCGGGATTAATAAATTTTCTATCTAAAAGGTATCTATCTATCTTCCTGCTGATGCTCATGACACATTATGTACTCGGGGGAGTGTTATAATTCTCACACCCAATTCAATGATCTGTAGATCTATAAATCACTTGATCTTTAATAACACTATTGGCTAATGAAGAAGTAATTCCCTCGTCACGTCCTGCCCTAACTTCCTGTTTCAAGAGGAAATACTGTGTGTCACGCAGCAAGCCATTTCACGGGCACTTTAATTTTATGAGCTACACGGTTGTTTTCGTATTTATGCAGCCAAGGGTCCTGTGGAGGACATCTAGAACATCTCTCTTATTCTCAGTGAAGAATTGTCCGTCTGGCCTTGTGACAGGCATTGATCCATCTCTGCCCTGGCACTTTGTTCAGCGTTAAACCTCCACACTGAAATGTCATTTTAGCTTTGCACCAGCACTTGTTACTGCCGGACTACCTTCGTCCCCAGGATACAGCTGTGGAGATGAAAACGGCACGGTGTAACCAAGGGCTATTTTCCTCTCCTCCCGCCCATTTGAATTTCACTCTCCATTATTGTTTCATGCCCTCGCTGTAGGTGACATGGGTGTGTGGTTGACAGTCAATTCAACCATTCAACCACTGGTCCTAGTCACTCACCTTCTCGCTCTCTCTCTCGCACACACTGTCATTGTGCCTCCAGGCCACCAGGGGGTGCCAGAGTGACGATATCCCAGGAGGTAGTTCACCTCAGTTTGTTCATTTGTTACGTCTTGACATGCTACCACGTACTCTAGCCCCTGTGGAGAAAAGCCTTTTGCTGACTGAACTTCTGAGCATTGTAATTATGTTTCTTTTTTAAGTAAACTTTTTACCTTTTACCTCTTGTGAGTGGATTCCAGTTTTCTACTGGAAAAACCCAACACACAAACACACACACAGAGCTGTGCAAATGTGTGCGTACCCATACAAACTCACCTGCAAACGCACATACGCAACTGTGCGAATGCCACGCACGCTCTCAATCTCACACACACAAAACTGTTCTATCTCCAGGAGGGTAAGTAACCAATTTCAACCAGCGTGACACCTGCTGCCACTTCCTCCGTACTCTCTTCTTCTCCCTCTCCATTCCTCTTATTTCTCTCTCTCTCTCTCTCTCTCTCTCTTCAGCTGTCTCTTTATATCTCTCTGCTCTGCTCCCCACCTGTCAACCAGCGGAGAAACATTCATCCACAGAGAGGAACCATTTTCACATCTGTGTAGAAGAGAGTGCCACACCGGGCCACCCTCTCCGCTCTCAAGCTAGAAATCAGAGAAATGCAACTGATTGAATCTTTTACATGGGGAACAATACACCGCTACGGAGCGCAAAGTGGACTTCCAGGTGATGCATCAATGACTTTGATTTACCCCGACTTACTCAGCGAGAGTTCTGACTCCTGCACGACTTTGGAGAACCCGTGATCGGCCCGCACCAATGCGACCACATGCCTGACTCACCAGTCGCTGGAAAAAATATGTTACTTCCCGCAAAACGCCATTCAAGACCCAAACACATTCTCACTCATGAATAAATGACCGATGACCTCATTCTGGCATTTAGGGGGGCCGTGAAAATCATTGCATGACACTGCTACACGATGCAGTGTGTCAGCGATCAATTTGGTCAGCTTGATACGCGCACAACCATGTACACTAAATATTATTTATCTGCTATCAAAGCTCCTCAGTACAAATCGCCATTAAATGTTTAATAAGAGCTGGTCTACAACATTTCTCCCTTTGCTAAAACAATTGTGTTTGCCAGCGAAGGTGTAAAGTGGGCTCTTGTGGGATATTAAAGTACGTGATGAGGAGATGGCATGAACATATGCTCAACCCAACTGCAAGCGCTTCATCTAGCCACCCCATGCCCTCAAACACACACTTGCCCTCCGCCTCAATCTGTGCAACATATTGCAACATATGGTCGGTTTACAATGACTGTCCAGTAGCAGTCACTAGCCAATACCAGCCTTTTTTAGAAGTGAGGACATGCCATCTGTCAAAAACCAGTACTGCAGAACTACATGTTCCGTTGGGGAGAGTGATACTTGAAGACACTGTGGACAAAACACACATGGGGATGAGGAAGGGACCGGCTTGAGCACAGCTAGCTTGAGAACGCAAACAAGATGCATTTTGTTTCATTGTTTTTGCAGTTCGCCATGAAGTCTAGCTGTTGTTTTGTTGTTTTGCTTTCTCTCTTATTTGGAGTAGTGATTTGAAAAAGACATTTTGGACATGGCTTCCTCTTGTTACATAACTCGCTGTTTAAATCTATGGTGTATGCTTGTGTACTCCTAAAAATAAGAATATACAGACCCTGCTCCTCGTCTGGATAAGAGTTATCTGTGATCTATTACAGCATCTAGAAGAGAAAAATTTAATTATTATGATTATCATCATCATCATCATCATCACCAGGCCTAGCAGTAACTCCTGTACTTTTTAGGGTCTTTCAACATTTTGCTCTGAGTCATGAAAAGCAACCGTGTCTTTTTGGCTGTCCTGGGAAATTTCTGGACGAGAATAATGTCCCATCTGTTGTGGGTTTTGTAATAAGTGGAAAACACAGAATGGAAAATTCATCTAATTTGACAAAAAAAAAACAGTAGCAAACAGAGTGAAACTGCCAAGCTCCGCTACTGGGGTGCAGGGCAGCCAAAAGTATCGCCTAGAGTTTATGATAATGACCACTTAAACATATGGTGGAAGGACAGCAAAACAACAAAGTGACACTGCAGATAAGGAAAGTGAAAAACACACAGTTTGTACAGTTAGTAGTTATGGATGGAATACACCAAGAAGACATCGGCCGTCAGAGCGTAAGCAATGATTCAAAGGGAATGTTTGAGTTGCTCCTTGCCTTGCCTTGTTGATTAACGAGACTTGCCAAACTCAGGCGACAGCGTTTAAAAAACGACTGGACAGAAAGAGCAAAGAGAGGCTCAATCCTATTGGCTGAAATGACTCCCCGATAACATGGATGGCGCATATTACCAAGTTAACCTGCTTGCAGATGAATCAGTTACATCTGCAACTCCAAGATAAAATGATACCTTGGTTTGGGGCAGTTTCTACCAATATAACCATGGCTTCTATATACCATATACACTCCTTCCCTCTTCAACAGCCCCCAGGGGCGAGTTGCCCTCTGTCCAGTCACTGTCATCTCGTGTTGGCTGCTTCCTTGGTGGGTTCCAGCCTTTACACCAAACGTTGAGATATGCATTGTGTTTAATGAGTCGTATCTAAGGTGTAAATAAAGCTTCGTCCAACTCAAATGGTAGCTACGCCGCTGTAGCTTCACGGCTTCATTTAATCCTCATATCTCCTCTCCTTGCTCTCATGACCTGTTATCATGGCAGAGTTAGGATACTCCCTGTTCTCATCATCCATCACCACAGGCTCTGCCCTGTCACCCTGCTGGCAGAGGGGCTGTGCTGTGTACCGCTGCTTTGTTCCGTTATGTTTGTAGTATTAAAGTGACTCTATTTTTGTCCTAGAAGATCATGTGGGTTGGCTGGGCACACGTAAAAGATCTTTGGTGATCTAGATGATTCAGCAAATCTCCCGGACACATTCACACAGTTTCTCCTCAAAATCTCAAAACAAAGAAAATTGGAAACGGTTGTTACAGACAGAGGTTTTATACAATGCACTCACACAATCTATCCCTGCCTATAAAATAAATGTCAAAGCTTGGCTTAATCACAAAAGCCTGGATTTAATTAAATTGCACGGCCTTGCTTCCCAGAAAGCTAAGCCTTAGATCTTCTTTATCAATGGACACAAATGTTTTTATAGCTAAGGTCCATTTCCTTGCGACACCCGCAATAAATAAATAAATAAATACATAAATAAATAAAAAGGATATGTTTGAATAATTGAAATAAAATAAAGCATCGGTTTATATTACATATTAATAAAATAGATATTACGGGCCCTAGTTACCAGATGGCGCAAGGCCGGCGGTAGCGCTGATGCAGACATAATGACAATTTTGTCGGGTAGGCCTAAAATTTAGTAGAGGGTAGAGGGTGTGTCAGTCAAAATCAGGTGGTGCAGTGCTAGTTTGGTGTCAAATGAAACCAAATATTGTGCTAGCGTCTCCGCCTGGTCAGACCACGTCTTAGCGCAGATGCTAACAGGTGTTGTGTAGTAGTTTCTGGGCTTTAGGTGAAGGTGCACTGAGCACATACCTATCCAAAATCACACACGCCACTTTCATGTATGTTGTGTGATTTATTTCGTGAATAATTAAATGACTAATGACTAATGCCCTCAACCTTTTTAATAACAAAACAAAATATAGGCTATGCACGTGTATCATGGTGGTTTAAAAAGGTGCCATATTTGCGCACTTGGCGACTGGACATCAGTTTTGACAGTTGGGATTTTATTACACACATGAACTGTGTTGTGCGGGAACGTGCACATTGATATTTGTGTGTGTGCGTGTCTCCTACCAGGAGAAGCTTTTTTGCCAGTCTGGACTTTAGCCATCTATTTTACGAAATTGGCAATTTGCCGAGACAGAAAGCGTGCTGCTGTTAAAGGGATTGAGAGGAGCTCATTTGATTGGTCGTAATTGAAGACAGCCCCCACCACTCCTACTGATAATATATTCATTCTAATCCAACCCTTTTACAACTGGGCTGCAATTGAGCCCGCTTACCGCCATTCTGTAAGCATCCTTGAGCAAGATGCCTAACCCCTATCTGCTCCTTAGCACAACGTAATTGTAAGTCGCTTTGGATAAAAGCGTCTGCTAAATGACCTAATTGTAATTGTTAATTGTAATGCCTAACATTTTGCATTGTGTAATCAGGTTTACACAACTATGAACTTATTTGATTATAAGTGATCGTTTGATTATAAACATATGAACCATGTGAATGTGAACCAGCCAGAATCCCATTACTATGAACCTGGTGCATGCACATCCAGGGATGACCTAAACACTAATATCCTCTGGGAAATCAGGCCCTGCTCTGTTCAGGATACCTGCCTGGATATTGTCATGTTGGCATGAAATCCTCCTGTTGCAGGTACAATTACAGTAAGCAGACCAGGCCAAGCAGTCATCTTTCCCCTAGCAAGATTAATGGCCGATCTCACAGGTTGGGCTCCCATTATGCGGTTTGTCTATCGCCACCTCGTTAGGAACACATCCTTCACTGTCAGTCGGTCAGATCCCTGCGATCTGAGCTCACACAAACCTGATATGCAATGTACATCGCATAGCCAAGACCCCCTACCCTGTGTGCACACAGCACGCACATAATCAAGTGGGGCCACACCTTTTCATTTAGTCCCTTGAGAGAGCGCAGTCAGTGCAGTGATGAATTTGGCTGTTCAACAGATAAGTCAGTTTGAGGTTTACCACCACCCTCACACTTATCACAGGCCTTGTAAACTACAAAAAGTAAAACTAGCATCCATCAGATCCAAAAAGGGATTTGTCATCAATATTCTTCTATCTGTAGTTATATGTGAAAACATAACTCAAAAATCTTCCTTTTTAAAAAAATAATTTGGTTCGAAGACCTAACCCACTGCCTTAAGGCCTTTACAAACTTGTTTTTTTAAAGATTATTTACACACCGCAACCTTTCACAACCAAATGTGAGGCGTTTTTCCTCTCACTTTTCTGTAATATTGGCAAGAAGACAACAACAGAAGGTGATCGAGGCTATATTCTTGCAAGAAATTTTAATTTCTTTATGAAACAGGAAGTCATCGCTTTTTTTCACGGCCAAGAGAAGGAGTTCTATTGGACAATCATTTCTGTTCTGAATTCAGGTTTTGATATATTATAACTGAATGAATCTTTGCCAATTAAAGGCTTCATAAACAAAAGCTTCATATTTCGGACAACAAAAATGTGCCTGTTGTGAAAAGTCTCATTCGCCTTCTCTGCTTCTATTGTTCTATGCAGAGATCTGCAGGAATCCAAACCCTGCCCAACCAAACCACAGAGGGCATTATTAAGCCACCCATAGCCGGGTGGGTAATTTATCTTTTCCAACAATGAAATGTGGCATCTTTGCCTGTTTCTCAGAATATATCAGTGCAATAAAAATAAAAAAGCTTATCTTTAAAATTATGGGCGCCTGAAGGAATTCCTTACGGTACACCTAAAGCCCATTGCATACTGCATGCAGAACTGAAGCAGAGCCACTTTTAATCAGTTCCCATGTTAATCAATGAGTGTTTGCACCATGCACGCGAGGCGGACGTTTTTTTTTCAGCCTGAAGCCTCGCATTTTTGAAGCATTATTACAGACATTGTAGAAGCAAAAATACACTACAACACTACACTACTTTTTGCTTGGTATTTAGCCCCGCCCCCTTGCACCACCATTTCATCGATCCGACTGTTACACGTTGTATCTCTCCCTCTCTCTCTCTCTCTCTCTGATGGCACACCTGCAGGCACCACACATCCACAACAACTGCAATGTATAATGTGTGCATGTGGGTGGGTGGGTAAAGCCTTCTTAGCAGCATTTTTGTTAGTGGGTGGAGAGGAGGTGGATTTTTGGGGACAGAGTTTAGAGTCTGATAGCCTGATGAGAGAGTATAACTAATGATCTGGTGGTGTCAGGCAAGGGGTAATGTATGGCTACACACAGCTGGATAAATAGCAGAATGCTTAACATCATCTTTGCCAATGGTTGTGTGTGTGTGCGAGTGTGTCTGCTTTCATGTGCATACGCTGTTCGTTCATTATGTGTGTGAGAAACAATGCACGGCTTATTGTTGGGCCAAGATTTTACACCTTGGAATGCAGGCCTGGCAGCCCTTCTCGACGTGGTAATAATGAGCAGCCTGGTTAATAATTCACAGGGAGTTCAACATGCTGAATGATAAGTTATTGTGTTTTTGTGCATCTATCTGTCTTTATAGCGACTAAGATGCCCTAGATGTAATGGCACTCAGGGTTTCGTGGGTCTAATGGGAGTCAATAGCCTTTATCAGAGATGCGATTGCCCTGCCACCCCCCACCCCCACACACACACACACGCACGCGCGCACACACACACACACACAAATATCAATGTGCACGTTCCCGCACAGCACAGTTCATGTGTGTAATAAAATCCCAAAAGCTTGCGCGAATGCAAATGTATGCCTCCCTCGCATGCATCAGCCTGCTGATCTTAGTGAGCTACATGTAAGCTCTTATTTATGACCAGGCATTGGAGAATTATGCCCTCTAAGTAGATTCTCTGTTATTATCGCCCTAATTCATAATACAGCATTACAGCTAACTGTGGGTATTCTCCTGGTGGGCATCCATCCATATTCATGAGGAAGGACGAGGAGAAGAAATGGCAGTTTGCTGGACTGTCGCCGTATTAGTCTTTATGGCCTTTCACTGGAAAGAGCTTAAAGCTTTCTTGCTCTGCATATCTCTCTCTCTCTCCTGTGAGAGCTCTAAGAGATCGTAAGTAATCTAAAATGATAAACAGTGACAGACTGCCATTTCTGTATAATCACCTCTGATACAATTAGCCAAGATTTTGTGTATCAAAGACGGCAAAAGTTTTGAGGGTAACCCAAAACAAAACAACTGAGGTTCCTCAAATGTCAGAAACATGTTAGAATTAACCAGTGGCCCTAGACGATGCTCTGTAGTGTAACAACACAGTTATCCTGCTTTCAAACAGTCTTATTTCCAAGCAAGTACAAACAGAATTCTTCTTCCATGCGTTTGGTGTTCAAACACTGATAAGTGTGCTGACTTTGGAATTAACAGACAGGAGAAGAGGAAACCAATTTGCAAAACTTGTTTGTGTGTCAACAAGAAATTAATAGTGTGTGGCAAAGACTAAAATACACATTGATGAGAATTAAACAAGCCATAATTGGAGAATAGCACTTCATTTCAATGTTTGGCTTCAATCCTATTATACCAGGCACAAACCAATTGCCATTCTCTCCAAAGTAAACCGGGTGAGGCACCGGAACAACAAATGCTGGATATAGAGAAGGAGAGGGGTGAAAAGCGTACGAGAGATCACACACCTTTTACCTCCATCCGTCCAGCCTTCTCCACCTCTATCCCTCGGTCCCTCGGTCCCTCCGTCCTGCTGACAGAAATACATTATCTCAGACACTCTCTCGCCTCCAAGTTCCTCCCTCAGCAGCCGCTGTCTCAAACACTTTATTGAGTTATCGAACAGAGAATATATATGACAAATGGAGTCAACAGCCCGGGCTGTGGTTTACATCCCAATCCAAACATTCTGTGTTTACCGAAGGAAATCAAAGTATAAATCTGTGTCTAGCCCATGCATAGATCAATAGTCTGCCTGGAATACTTTCAGGTGAATGTCAACAAACACATGGGTGCTATCGCAGTACACAACCAATCAGACTCCACAAGCGGTGGATTGCAATGGATTAGTCTGTCACTGTAATTAACCAAGCAACCTGATTGTTCTTTCATTCACCAAGAATAATATTGTGACTGATTCTGATGAGCGGCGGTTGACCCTGTATTTTTTAAGTAGTGTACACTACAGCTTTGAAGAATTTCAGTTAACACAGGAGAAGGACAGGCAGACAGAGACTTAAGCTGCTAAATGAGGTGGAAAAAGACAAGTGTTAGGCCACTGGGCTGATGTAGTGTGTGTGTGTGTGTGTGTGTGTGTGTGTGTGTGTGTGTGTGTGTGTGTGTGTGTGTGTGTGTGTGTGTGTGTGCATGTCAGCGCTGGGGGAGCTGCCTGTTACTTACTGTATACGTGTATGTTTCCGTGTACATTGGTCTTTCAGTAGCAGTAGCAGTTGAAAGGCTAGTGTCAGCTACCCAAAGTGAGGTGTTACATGTGCCTGCTGGACTCCTTCAGCCCCATTCCACTACACCCTTAGGCTGGATGGATGGTCTGTCAGCATTGGTCCATGTCTTCCCAGCGCTATGAGAAATGTAGGTGAATTTAGGAGAAAGTTAGGTAAAGGTGAAACTGAGCCAACAAGGCGATGAACCCAGACTGATAATTTAACCATCAAAATCTAATTTTAGTGCATGTGCATAGACCATGCATCCATTCATGTGTGTTACAGTACATGTGTTCGGTTCTTTAAGAATCTCCCCACCGAACGGGGCATCAGGAGAGGACACGTTGTTATAACTCGTTGTGGTTT
>JAOEHI010036724.1:0-22969 GCA_025447815.1 Percopsis transmontana | reverse complement strand
AGCTTCCGTGGCGTTGGGATGGCTGGAGTCAACTGAGTCGCTAGCTTCTGTGGCGTTGCCCAACAGTCCTGCGTCGCTAGCTTCCGTGGCATTGGGATGGCTGGAGTCGCTAGCTTCCGTGGCGTTGGGATGGCTGGAGTCAACTGAGTCGCTAGCTTCTGTGGCGTTGCCCAACAGTCCTGCGTCGCCAGCTTCCGTGGCGTTGGGATGGCTGGCGTCGCTAGCTTCCGTGGTGTTGCCCAACAGTACTGCGTCACTAGATTCCGTGGCGTTGGAATGGGTGGAGTCAGAGTCACTAGCTTCCGCGGCGTTGCCCAACAGTACAAAACAAAGTCTGGATAAGGTACACAGCTTAACAAGCGTTACTCTTTGTGTGGCTGAGACCATACACCAACTCAAAATTTCCCCAGGTTAAGAGCTAGAAAGCCTATTGATTTTTTGGCTAGTTTACAGTAGGATAACCAACTTGTTAAAATCCTTAATTTTAAGGCTTCCTTACCCCGGTACCAGTCCAGATACTGCATTTCTGCATACAGTGTTCCATTTGGTAGCCTTTTCCAGGTCATTAACTCACATCTCATGGCACTGAGATTTAAGATAATCAACCAAAGGAATATTTCTTGCCCAACACCACCAAGTGGACTTCAAGGTACTAAATACTCTTGACAATTGATGAAAAGTTCTTTGACACTTTAAACTTGTAACTACCTCTCACACTCAACACATTTTATTAATGAATGTTCACAAACTTTTGGTGAGAAGACTCATCAGCGCGCACCCGACAAATGCCCACGCAACTCCCATTGCATATCTTTTGTTATCCAGACCAGAATAACTTCCCCTCTGAAAGTTCATTTTTAAATATGCTCTGGTCTGCTGCCACAGCTGTTACTGATGGCATCTAATGACATCCCACTTTAAATTGGTGGAAAAATGTCTGTGTTTTCCATTAAAAAAAACGAAACTTCCATTACCTACAAAACCCAAGCTTCATCTTTCTAGGTTGATCTTTAGTCAGTAGTCATTGAATAAATTATTGACAGTTTATAATTTTGGGGACTGGGTGCATTTTAATTGAGAAAGACAGAGTCAGTTTTGGAGTGGACATTTATTCCAGAGCTCACTGTTTATGTTGGAGACGCGTGTACTCAAATGTGGATGTGGCTGTAGGCAGAGTACAAACGATGTGAGCCTGACTGCAGTTAACAGAGGCTTGCCAAAACATGATTTAATCATCACATCATATCATGTATAACAATTAACAATATTGATAGATACAAATATTATAAATATATGTTTGCAGGATGTAGGAAACATTTAATGATAAACATGCTTATTTAACCTTATGAAGCCACACCTTTAAGAAATTTTATGATAGCACAGTGTTGACCTTTAGCACATGCCAGTATACTCATTGTGGCCCTCGCTTAATGAGGAAAAGGCGGTGGATCTGTTGGTAAAATCCAAAAAAGGGAAAATAAAATGAGATTCCACGATACCATATAGAACAGACTGCATCCTTGTTAGTTAAGAATAATCTTCCAGTTTAGTACCAGAAAGCTCTTCTCAAAAGCAGAAATGCGCAAAGTAATGTTTAGGTCTTTATTTGATAACCCAAAAGAAATGGTTTAATTTACAAGTAGTCTCTACCCAGGATATAACCCCCCGAAAGACAGCATTAGAGTAATACTACTAAAAGCCAGCAACAATTTTAGTTGCGAGTTGTAGTTCTATACTGCTTTAATGACCTATAGGCAACGCTTAAAAAGAGGATAAACACTAAATCTGTTTCATCCAAGCAGCTTGCTTCTAAAAGTGGCCCTGTAGAGCAAATGGACACTTAACTGCACGGCTTCTCTGAACAATGGTTGCAGTTAAGGTTTTAATCTAGAGTGTATGACACACAATGAGGATAAATAAACAGAGAAACAGAGAAAACTATATTAGAAGGAAAAAAATATTTCTGACTCAGATTCCCAGCATGCAGAGCTTGGCTGCGCGGTGCGATTCCCAGCCAATCAAATGATTTCATACCCGGAAGTACTGGGAAAATAGGGAACTTCAGCTGTTTGCGTTTCAACGGGCATACGTCCAAACCTGTAGCTTTTCTGTAATTATGGTTCAGTTGGTGGTACGTTGAGGATGTAATTTGAAGTCTGGATGTCGTATATTCAGGTAGTTTATATTTCAAACAGACTTGTGTCTTAATTGTTGAAATAGCGTCTTAACAGCGTATCGAACATATTTTTGACAGGACATAAAGGCGTTATGTACAGTAGTTCCAATATTTTGTTTGGGCGTGTTTACTAATTATAGGAAATAATCAATACTTTCGCTTCTGTAGAGTCTTAATCTGCAAATAATAATCTTTTGCTACATCCTAGACTGAAGGAAATACTGGCATCGTGTGGTTTTGTTTAGTCGTTGCAACTTACCTTTTGTTGTGTAAGTTACCTAACGTTAACGTTACAGTATAACAGGATTCATGAAATAGGCCTACAATTAAAGTTAGCGTAACTGAACTTTTATATGTGGAGCGCATAAGAATAACATGTTCCAATGTAGATCTACATAATAACATATTTAGCCTTTGGATAAACAGATTTAACTATTCCATACACCATAATTGATCATAATTGTTAATACTGACCAATAGCCCTGTTGAGCCTAGTTCTTAATATACAAATGTATAAAATCGCAGTAACGTTAACTTGTGTAGCTGTATAGCGTGATATTTTTCTGAAATAACTTCAACAGTCTCATAATTGAAACTACAAACTGACCCTTACCCAAAGTCCACAAGCTTAGTTTAAGAAATCTTCGAAGATAATATTTGACCAGTCAAATCTCGTTCCTGCTTCAATATGTGTTTGGCCAGCACCTGAGCTAGCGTGTGGGAATGTGTGTGCGCATGTGAGACTTGTTTATAATGACACATGCACGTGTATTAAAGCGTGCACTGCAAGCATCGGTGTGTGCTTATGTGCGCGCTAAGTAAACAGCGTGTGTGATAACGTGCTTAGGACTACATGAGTATTCAGCAGGCATTTTGGATCCAACTCTGCTGTACTGAAAACTGAGCTCCCCTCACAAGTCAACAAGAGGCGTTTGTTCCTAATATGGTTGGGTACACCCCCTCCACAAAACAAGTATTTATACATTCACATCAGCAAGCCATAGGGGCTTTCCAGCAGAGATGATGGCAAGACATTAAACAAGTTGTGTGTAACGAGGTGATTGTAAAACACAACCCTGTGGTGTCCCATACAGACCCATCATTATGGCTAAAAACACACACACACACACAAACATACTAATTTCTCAGGCTCGATACAGGCACAAAACACGTCCCTACATACGGCTTTTAGTTGGCCCCCCACTATTTTCTCCTCATCATCATAAAAGGTGAAGAATGCACTGTTTATTTCTCAGTAGGGCTTGATGAGTGGCAGCTTCTTTCCACTGAGCCTAAAAGACACATCATGTAGGGTTATTGTTGCATGGGCTAAGCATAACCAGCTTGCCTTATGTTTTAATCAATATCCCTTTTTTTTTTTGCTGTCATTTAAGAGAAGCTGGGCTGATCATATAGAGTTGTTGTAACTCCACTGGACCACACATGCAGGTATTGCAACAACTCAGGTCCATACCTGATGCTTCCAGAAAAATGTGGCTAGACTAGATTTGTAAAGATTAACTGACAAGCCTCAATACTATAACATTCTGAAGGTATAGCTTTGGCTTATATTCGTAACTCTGTTGTTCTGTTAAGTCTATTCACAGTTAACAGTGATCTCAATGTCAATCTGAACTCTGTATGATTTCTCTTAGCTACTGAAGTATTTGACCGTGACCTTGTCTGGTTCCCAGTGACCTCATGTCTCAGCCTGGTGTCCAGCCCCAGCTCCAGGCAGAGCCCCTAGTGGATGCTGCGGAGGTTCAGTTCTGGCTGGGCAAAGCAGTAGCTTGGGGCCAGGCTGAGAGCCCAGACAACCAGATAGACACCTGCCTGTACCTGAGCAAACTGAAAGATTTCCTCAAGGGCCTCCTCACACACATCAGCAACATGGTGAGTTGATTGAGGTTTCTTCAAACAGTTAACACAGTGAATCAATCAGGCTGATCAGCCAAAAGGGGCCTCTGATTAATGAAGCATTTAGCCATTGCAGATACCATTAGAGGGTCTATATATTTAACCTTTATAGCATCAACACACATACGCGCTCTCTCTCTCTCTCTCTCTCTCTCTCTCTCTCTCTCTCTCTCTCTCTCTCTCTCTCTCTCTCTCTCTCTCTCTCTCTGCCAGACTGGGACATTAACAGTAAGCATGAATGTGCTAACAGAGGCAGCTCTGTGCTCTGCAGAGGCTGTGTGTGTTTCTAGCTGGCAGCGCTGCGATGTTGAGTTAGCCAGGTAATAGCCGCAAGGGGACCTCTAGTGCTAACCTGATGTATCCCAGCATCAAATCCAGCAAATTTGGGAAGGGGGCAGAGAACAGGAGGGGTCTGGGACTGTGAGGCTCCAGTGTTTTAACAGTTCATGCCTCCTCGTACCACATCTCCCTCCTCTCTCTCTCTCTCTCTCTCTCTCTCTCTCGCTTTTACAATTTCTCCTGCTTTCTGCAGCATACTATTTTCTTCCAGAAGGTCTTTATGTTTGTTTATCTTACAGGGTAGTTGCTTGTGCAGATTCTCTCTTTGCATTTTAATATCTTCGAATAGCGTTGGAATGTTTTTCTTTGGCATCTTGTCCGTCTATCCTGAAAAAAAAACCGGAATAAAAACATAGGGGAGAGGGACATAGTGTAATTTGTGTAAATTCCTTTTTTACCAGCAGTGGGCTCATAAAAAAAGCACCTGAGGAGGGTTGCTTGCTTCTTGGCCAGTGTTTGCTGAGAGTATGGCATCCTTTGACTTAATTTTATTGTGGCTTCAGCCTGAAGACAAAAAAATATTCCCAGTTAATATAAATTTCCCGGTTTAGACTGTGTTGGCACCTGGGAGCTGTTTTTGTGCCTCGGGATTTTTATTCAACAGAGGCCTAATAAACTGCATTGGTGCATGTGTACCTTTGCATGCGTACCTGTGCCAATAGTGTACACTAATTTATACTACAGGGGGGCAGGATAGCTAGCCTGGTCCTGGTAGGTCTTAAACAAGTCCAAGTACAAAGGCATCCTTCAGCAAGAGACATAACCCTTATGTGTTCCTTAATAAGCTTCTAGTAGACTAATTGTTAAACACACAGAACGAATTGTTCTGCTAATTTAAGTATAGCCATCATAGAAAGCTTTTTTATAAAATAGTGGACAATGCTGTCATATGCTGTGCTCTCGGGGACGTATGTTATGGCATAAATAGTCACTTCTGTCTGCGATGTCTGTCCCAAATTAAGACTAGTTAAATGTTCTCATAGCTCAACCTTTTATTAGAACAGTGTCACTCTGCAGACAAGCCTTTGATAGGCACTTGGCACTGGTGGTCAGAAATAATTTGTGTTCTCTTAGGATAGGTCATTCTTATTGACCTTATACTGCAATTATCAATGTGGGTTCCGGGCCTTGTTGATAAGGCTAGTAGCGAATGGGAAAAAAACTGTTCTTGTGGTGTGAGGTTGTGGTCCTGATGGACCTCAGCCTTCTGCCAGAGGGGAATGTCTCAAAGAGTTTGTGACTGGGGTGGGAGGGATCAGCCACAATCTTTCCTGCACGCGTACCAGATGGTGATGGAGGATGTGAGGATGGACTCAATGATGACTGTGTAGAAGTGCACCATCATCGTCTTTGACAGGTTGAACTTCCTCAGCTGCCGCAGGAAGTACATCCTCTTTTGTGCTTTCTTAATTAGGGAGCTGATTTTCAGCTCCCACCTGAGGTCCTGGGAGATGATAGTTCCCAGGAAGTGGAAAGACTCCACAGTGTCAATTGTGGAGTCACAGAGGATGATGGGGGCAGGTGAGGCTGAGTTCTTCCTGAAGTCCACAACCATCTCCACTGTCTTTAGAGCGTTGAGCTCTAGGTTGTTTTGATTGCACCAGGTCACCAGATTGTTAACCTCGCACCTGTAGGCGGACTCGTCACCATCAGAGATGAGTCCGATGAGGGTGGTGTCGTCCACGAACTTCAGAAGCTTGACGGACAGGTGACTGGAGGTGCAGCTGTTGGTGTACAGGGAGAAGAGCAGAGGAGAAAGAACGCAGCCCTGGGGGGATCTGGTGCTGATGGTCTGTGAGTCGGAGACGTGTTGCTCTGTAAATCATCTGAGTCTGTCTCATGTCTCTGTCTCTAAAACATTGACCTCATCCTGTTGCCAGGTAATCCGTTGAAGTTTCAACAGTGAAAGGGCATTCGAAGCATTGTGCATGTTATGGCGATTGCCTAGTATGTTCTTCTGTTATTTCAGCCACGGTGCAGCTCTGTGACTTGTTTGAATTGTTTTTTGGACAATGGAGTTCTATGACTTTACATTTGACTTCCAAGGTAAGGGTTGTACTTGGAGACACAGTTGTCAGTAGGGTCATGTATATCATGTAGGTTATCTTGACAGTATGGAAAATACTTCCTTATCATAGCTAGCTCCATTTCCTTCCTTCCTTCCTTCCTTTCTATCCTTCCTTCCTTCATTCATTCAATGTGTGACTTGTCTTATTCCTTTGCTGCTTTCCTCCCCCCTTTCTCTCTTTTCTTCCCTTAATTCTCTCCCTACCCCTATTTATTTCTATTATTCACACCCTTCTTTCCTCCTTGCTCCATGTAGACTCGCCCTTCTTTCTTTCCTCCAGTGTAACCATCAAACAGTCAAGACTCCCAGTACACACTCACACACTCAGAGGACACTCCCAGTAAGCCTTCACACTTTTCTAATCAGCATATTATTTAGCAGTTTCATATAACTTCCCATCATGTCCTGCCTTCCCCCCGCTGTCAGTGTAGGCCTGCGGAACAGCCAGGATCTCTTTGTTTCAGCCACAGCACACTGTTTCAATTAAAACTGGCATATGTCACATTTAGTTTGGTTCTGGATCTATCGCTTATCCCTTTGGAATTATCTCATTGGTGAAATGCATTCTATGTTGATGAATATAAGCAAGACACACGCTAACATGTGATAACGCATGTGATGCATGCATGCTTACACACACACACACACACACACTTAATCATTTATAATAGCATCGAAACAAAACAGCCCCCCCAGATCTGTTTCCTGTATGTCCTTCTACTGATATCATGGTGTTGACATATTAAAACCATGAAGGGATATGCTGAAACACAATGTTGAACACCTGTGTGTATAGAGTTGGGAGGAAATACTGTGGCTGGTCTGTCCTCTAGCTCTGTTCTGTGAAAGATTGTGATAGTCTGGCCAGAGGTCAAACCTAAGTTGTCCAGGCCTTCAGATTGTCTTTTTTTTTGTTTTGTTGCTGATTTGACACGGCTAATCTATGGGAAAATGCACACAATTATGCTATATTTTCTGTTCATTGTTCTTTTTCATTATTCCTAGAATCTGTGTCTCTCTGCAAACATAGAAATATATAACGTCCTCTCACAATTACAGCTAGGTCATTTAGCAGACACTGTTATTCAAAGTGACTTCCAATTACATGGTACATGGATTTACACCTCTGGGGCTCGAACCCACAACCTTCCAGCTGGGCGTCCAAACACCTAGACCACTAGACTATCCTGCCCACCTTATACCTTGAAGCCATCTGTAGTTTTTAATTGGCTGTAGGGTGAAATGAATCACATGGCCTGTTGTTGTGAGCCAGATAAACATGCACACATACAGGCACACCCGTGGACGTGTTTGTTATTGAAGTCGAAAAACTCGTAATATTTAAACTGCCATGAGGATTAATGCTGAAGGCCCGTCAATCAGTGACCAGTGACTTACTGATGGGCCTTCTGGCTTTAATATCTGCAGAGGGCATAAATGCAATGGTTTTACCCTTCTGTGACGTTCATGACCTAAATATGTGTGAGAGAAAAATGTTGAAACTGAACTCGTCATCGTTTCATGACATGAGGTTTGATTCCCGGCTTTTCTAGTGCGCCTTTCATTCAGTGTCAGACACATATATATTAGGGTATGCACAAGTTATGTACAGTACGTATGGGGGGGTATTATGAATGATTTACTATAAATGTATTATATTATCATTCAATTTACTTCTGCCTCTCAGAGCTCCACCACAGAAACCATGAGGAGACTACCTTTTGTCGGCCAGCTGCTGGGTCGTCTCTGCTGGAACCCTTATGTTACAGCTGATGGTGAGCAGGTTTGTTCATTTGTATTGGTCGGCTGCTGGCAGAGTCCATAACAAAGAGTATTGTGTTGTGTTATTTTGTGGCGTGTCTAGCTGAGAGCTGCAGGCTGCTGTTCCGGAGCCTATGGAGTCTTTATTCTGAGGAACCCAGCAATGCAGTGGAGAGGAAGGCCAACCTGTGGATACGGGTAAGGACGATGGCCACCCTTCATATCTGTACACCTCTAATATGTTGAGGCACATTTGCCTTTACATTTATGTTAGCCTTAGTCATTTAGCAGAAACTTGCATCCAATGCCACTTTACAGTACATTACAATAGTTGATGAATTGGCCATAATTGGCATTATCATTAGCAAACAATTCTATTAGCACATCAGCTGCCACTAGAGCTAGATATGTTACGAGATGTGAGGGGATATGAGGGATTGAGAAAGGTCCTTGACGAGGCAAATTTAATTGCCTTTACAAATCTGTATATTGGCACATTCAGAGGTAGATGTACTAACATGTTAGCACGTGCTTTAGGCGTAATTTCATTGCTGCGGCTAAAAACATGGCGTGGTATTTACGAACAGACCGCAAATGGCTAAAACCTTCTGCCTTTGCGCTTTGCACTCTCCCTACAGATGCATATACATATGCATTCATGGGAGTGTCGAAGGGAAAAGTGTGAGTTTCATGCAAAAAGATGGGAGGAGATACGTAAGGAGAGACTGATTACCTATTCCGTTGTATGTGCTGCGGGGAAACTGCGGGGAAATGCGCCTCTTAAAAGCAGGTTTAATCCAGGAAGCGCGTTTGCTTGCATTGGGGAAACAAGGCCAAGGAGACGTGCTGAGAGGATTTTTGCCAGAAGAATTAGCCTACTCTTTTTCAATCGAGTGACCAAGAAGTCATAAAGCGTTACACATCAAGAAGTCATGCAATAATACAGTTACTGGAAGAAATCAGAGATTTTATTGAACCTCCGACTCAGCAAACCGGGCGGTGACATGCGCTGATTACGCGATCAGCCACAGGTTTGGTACATACAACGTAAAATAAAAAGGCACAGCGTGCGCTTTCTGCAGACTGGCCGGGTTACTGTTTACGCTGCGCTCTCTAACGTACAAATGTACGTACATCTGCCCCTCAGTCCCTTTTGTAATAAATACACTGGAATGTCAGTGTTTTCCTTACAATCTACTTATTAACCAAAAATGTCAGTCGCTACAGGCATTCATTTGAATCAAAAAAGCAACACCTGTTATTGAGTCTAGGCTTGTTATCATCACCCTAACGTACAGTATCATACAGTATATCTAGTATTTTTCCACTTACCATCCTATTCTTTCTTTTTCCCTTGCATATTTCTTTCCTTATTGTCTTCTTCCCGTCTGTCAGTTTGCGGTTTATGTGAGTAGGCTTCACACATGGATTTACTATTACTCTATGAATCAATTATGATAAAAGTATCTTTGATTCCTTCTTGGCCGATGAAAACATTTTTGAATCTAATTTATTTTTAATGAGCCTTCTCTCGCCAGCCCTTTCTCTGTCTTTGTTTAATTTGAAATGGTTGATTGAATTGGGTCTCTTAAGTTGGTCTCAGTCTTTGTGCCTATAAACCATAAAACATGTTTTGGAAAGCAAATTGAAATAGGCTGTTTGATTGCCACTTATTGCCCAGAGCACATGTAGTGCAAATGGGCCAGTCTTTATATTAATATGTGGAGAAGTGGATTACCACGTTTCTTTACTTTGCTAATATAACGACAGAAAGGACAGAATAAAAAATGTGGGACTTTTTAACTTTACAGGGTTCACATAGATGGCTTATGATAAACAACCATCATTTGTGTTCCTTTGGTTAGCTTCTCATCTAATAAAACATCTTGATAATTCAAACAGTGCCTTGGAAATACATTCCAGTAAATATGGATTAGCCAAATTCTATGTCAAGTTTGGCTTCACCAAGATAGATGTTGGATCCTTAGCTCTGCTCTCATAACTGTCAATTGTTGTATTCGTTGATGAACATCCAATGCAGTGCAACTCAACTCATTACATTCACTATAAATCCTATCTCAACATGTGACACAGATTGTATGTGCATATGCAGAGATGCTGTTTTCAGATACTGGAAAAGAGAGTTTTTACCAAAACTGAAGCCAGTGTGGGAGAGCAGGGAAGATGTATGTTTTCAGGCCAGAGAGATGTTGTGCCTCTGTGTCTCCCAGTGTGTCTGTGTTGTGTGTTCTGCCGCCTATTGTGGAATGCAGAAGGCAAGCCTGTTTTCTGTTAGGCTCGTCTCATCCGGCTCCCCAGCACGGTTGTCTCAGTGCCTGTGTAATTGAGCAAAGTGAATGCCGTGTTTGCTTGTGTATACTGTATGCACACGCACACGCACGCACGGCTGTGCGCGTTTGTTTGTTGTGTGTGCCTCTAATGATGATTGATGTGGAGAGAGGACTGCCTCTCTCTCCATCTCATCACTTCTCCTCTGCCCTCCTCCAACTATGGCCTGCTCTCCACATCTGAGGCTCCTCGCTGGGTTTGAACAGGGCTGGAAGAAGCCACACAGCTTTAGGGCAATTTGACTTTTAGCCTTTCACATCCGTCTGTTTGTCTCCATCCTGTGCTAGCGGGAGGACCACACGCTGCTCTGTGACGGGACAGACGTGGTCCCAACAAGTCCCAAGTCGGTCTTGAGACACAAGGCTCGAGTCACACCCCACATTTGAGTCAAACTCAGGTTTATGTCATCTGAACCAATAAGAGTTCAAATAACAAAGTTTCTAGACCTTCTTAGTGTAATATTGCTTCTAAACAACACAAAACAGTAAGGATCACCCATCCGGTGGTACAATGGTACTTAGAATGTAAAAAAAAAGTCCATAATAAAATAAAATTGTGACTGTTGTAATGAGTCAGATTTGAGTCCAAGTCGAGTGACTGGAGGCCCCGCCTCCGTGGGGACATGATAGCCAGGTGAACTGGGGGTAATATTACAGGGCAGAGTCAGTGACTCATACAGCGCTCACATGGTTTGTTGTGTGCTTATGTTGGCTCCCATTCTCAAGGCTTAATGCTGTGGTTGACGTGTCTTGGACATAATGATACTCAACCTCTCTCTTTAGTGCTGTTCCTCCTCTGGTGTGGTCTGCGTTTGAAAGCCCCGACTGACCAAAGCTTTTCACGCTTTTATTGTGTTTCCCTCATTTAATGTCAAACAGAATTGATTAAAAATAACGTTACTGTCATTAAATAATGTCGTTATTACTGTACCGCCATTAGGTTAGGGCTTCAGCCATGTATATGTATTTGTCTTCATTTAAGAGTTTCTTTGTTTGTCTCTTGTTTGTGCAGTTTGGATTGTCCCAGGCCCTATGAGGCTTTCATTGGTTTTGGGAGAATTCGATTATGGCTTAGTAATTGTTAACAGCAGGCAGAAGCACCCATCAAAACCAACCCACGTCCTTGACGGGTGCATTGGTTCTTACATCCTTGGCTTTAATTTTAGCTGTATCCCAGTCAGCGTATCCAAATCCCCAAAACCAGCTCGGTTTGCTGTTTTTCAGGGGGAGAAACACGACCCAAAGTATTTTACCATCCATCGTGCCCTTCATCCCTGTCTTGGGCCGACCACGCCCTGATTTCACTTCCAAAAGGCAGCCATGGCGGTGCGTTCCAATTCCCCCCCATGTGTCCTTGCCCAGGGTGGGCTGTGAGTGTGAGGGGGTTTGTAATGTAGTACTGGCTGTGCGGGGTCTAAGGGAACTCACATGGCAGTGATTGGGGTTGTTGTGAAAGACTGTGGAGGGTAAGCATTATTGCGTGCTGTAGGGCCTGGGCTGGCAAACCACACAGCCCCACCACTGCTCCACAGTCAGCTTGGCCCCTCTCTGTTACTTTCAGTCTCTGCGTATGGAAAGTTTCTTTTTTTTCCGTGCTTGGGAACATATCTTTTCTTTGCTTTTCAAGTAATCTATTGCTTGTACCAAACCTTCTGATGTTGTAACAGTGTATCGACAATTAATACATAATTATTTAGGTCTTTCTGGTAATTTTCCTCAATAATCCTTGTTAATACTAACACTAGTAAAGCTCATTTTATACTTTAGAAGTAGTCTACAGTGTATATTGAAGGCACTGTTAGTCAGTGGTTTCCTCAAACTTCTTGTGCTATGCCCGTGCTGTTAAATGTGTACCTTAACTATTACACTATTTTGATGCTTTAAACATTTGGCAGACCGTACGTAAGACATAGCTATGACTTCTGAGCCTCGGTGTTCCTTCATCATAACTAGTCATTCCCAGATAGGAATCAGGTGAGATTATTAGTGTATAGGCCCTTTCTGAAATATGCTTGTTAAAGTCCCCCACCTCCAATAGCATAAAGTGGCTCATATGCTGTCCATACATTCTCATGCTTGTAATCACTGGAATGCCTTTTCTCTCATGTGGTTCTAATGATGTGACGTCAACAGCGGGGCAATCTTATATTCCAGTAACTAATTAGCTTTGATGTGAGGGACCATGGTATCAAAGTCTGGTCCACTGTTTCAGATGCTCACATAAGCTGCTAACAATGTGCTACAATGTTGTGCTGTCCCCCTGCAGAATGTGCTGTGTCAGCTCGCCATGGAAGAAGACCATATTGCAACACAGGCACTGGTGAACCACACGGGCATACCGCCAAACAAATATCACCTCAATGCCCTGAGAAAGGTATTGGCGTACTACACACAAGGCTGTCAGTCTGCCTGTAAACATGTTCTGAATGATGCATGTATTCTTCTGCTTTTCAGATGGTGGCATTAATGGTGGAGAAGATAGGAAAGAGCTGCCACTCTCTGGAGAGCCCAAATCAGAGGTTAAGACCTGTATGATTGCCACAGAAAATGTCTGCCATACAGTTACAGTTACAGCATTTAGCAGAGGCTTTTATCCAAAGCGACTTACAATTACATGATGCTATTACATGGGGCAGGTAGGGGTTAGGCATCTCGCTCAAGGATGCTTACAAGTAGGCCGACTCTGGGGCTTGAACCCACGACCTTACGGCTGGGAGTCCAACACTTAGACCACTAGACTATCCTGCCCATACCTTATTAATGCACAGACTTCGATATTGCAACTACACCCTACAGTAGACTGTATTCGCCTCTGAAATAAGTATTCCATTAGCTGTATTTAAAGCCCCTTTCTGAAAGAATGAAATGTACAAAAAATACAACTATCTAAGTATCTAAAACAGACTATTCAATTAAACTATACAACTAAAAATCCTGTCGACTGATGTGAAGATACATTACATTTGATAGAGAAGTTGTGAACACAAAATGCTTGGGTCAGCGTAGTAAACACACTTGAAAAACTTTTTTTCTACAAAATTTCAATATTACTTTAAGAAGGTGGGTAAGTGACTTTGGATCCATATAACTTTGTACAGGTGTTTGTGTGACAGTGTTCTGGTTGTGTCAGAGATGTGTATTCCACTCGTCATGTGTCCTACGGCAGCTTCTCTCATTGATGCATTGCTACTGAGGCCAATGACATGTGGTAAAGCAGCTCTAAACCAAGAATTCCTGGATGCTGTTAGCTCCGCATACTCCAGGTAGGAACACAAGTAACACAAGTTATCATGGTGTTCTGGCAGTTGGAATTCCAAACTTGTGAATGTCCTTTTTTCCCCAGGAACTGCTTGCTCTTGGAGGAGCAGGCCATTGTGTCTCTGTGGTGTCATAGCTTGCCCAGCCTGGAGGGGGCGGTGATGAGTCTGCTTGAGTCAGTTCTCAACCGCACAGGTTCTACACCATGCAGCCTAGAGCAGAATCTAGCCCAGTCAATACTGGTGGGTAATTGTGGCATTATAGTATTTCTTTCTGAGATTAATCAATTTAAACTGGTTAACCTTAATAGAATTGACAATACACGTTATTGCACAGATTCTGTATGTTATATCACATACAATTTTTCAATATGTGTCATAACGTGTTGAATTTACTTTAAAAACTTCTATTCGCACAGGATTAAAATAACCTGAGGTTATTTTTATGGCTCGTTTTACATAAGGTAAAAGGCACCGGAAACGTTATTGACACGGGAGCATGCAGTCCGTAAAAATGACTACAATTTTCGGACGGGACTAAAATCACTGAGAAGCTCTGGTAATAATTACATTACCCCACCTCCCCATGTAAAACTAGTCCTAATAATAAATATGTCTGTAAAGTGGTCTGTACACCTGTGCCCAGACAGTTCAGAGAAGAGGACACACACTACAGATGTGTGTGTGGACAGGGGCATTAACAGTTTAACAGCTTGTTTACAGGCTGGACAGGAAGGAAGTTAAAGCGGAAGGTTACTTAAAAGCAGCGCTAAAACAAACCCCATGAGTGTAGCGGTGGTGATAAGGCAAATTATTATGTATTAAGTGTCTATTCCAGTGTTCACAGATGGGCATTATTGGGACAGGATACATTTGTTTTGCCCTAAAAACAAAATTAGAGAGTGTGCATCTCCAGTAAGGGACCATGGAATTTAAAGTGTACTTGATGTTAAAAAGCCTCCTAATAGTCTGTTGGGCAATTGTACGGCAATAAATGCCGGCCTTATTTTAACTTTACAGTTGAGGCGAAGTGATTTGCATTGATGTTGTTCCATTAAAGAGTGAGGCTGGAACATTTTGAACTGCAGCAAAAACGCCAGACTGATGGCGGAATGCAATTACTGGATGTGATTAGTACAGTTGACTCATCTGCCCTGAATTATAATGCTCCCCTTCAGAAATGACTGTAGATGGACTTCAGCTGAACAACTATGCGAAACAAACAGTCATGAGTTTGTAATCTTCACATGCACACTTATTGTAAAATTCCTATTTTGTCTTTTGATACGTTTTTATTGACTGTTTGAATGTCTGACTTAGGCATACCGTTTGTTTTTCTCTGCATGAATGTCACATAATTTGGCCTTAGCTTAGCGGCATCTCACATCATTTGGCTAGTTGCACACATTCTTTACCACGCTGAATGAACTCTGCTTAGGTACTTTTCACTACATAAAACATAAGACATTGACTAGCTCAAAACCATCAGGAATTATGGTCAATTTAGAGATGTTGTGGCTGACCTTAAATGGGAAGGGCTCATTATCACATTTCAATGCAAAATAACAACACTACAATGTATTGTATTCACTTCTGGCGGAGGATTTTGTTCTCCAAATAACGAATCGTTGCAAATAGTTGCTGTAAGATAAATAGAATTTGTCAAAAGATAATGTGACCATAAATTGTCCTTGAAACCAGATGGCTCAAAAGTATTATCAACAGCTTTCTTTTACATTTCTTCTTCTTCCATGTTATGTGTGCCTAAAATAAGAATAGAATATGTATGAGGTTTTCTTTCTTACCAATTAAATTCATTCGCCTATGCCCCCCCCCCCCACCACATTTTTTATTGATTTATTTTGACACAGTGGTGTGTTTTCTCAGAGTGATGGTCTGGTGGATGGGTGTCATGCTGTGAACATATAGGGTGGCAGTGTATGCTTGCTGGCATTAAGAACCATACCGAATGGTTCAGACAATATGGGAACGCAATACGTTAGACATATACAGAAAGCATTGCTGCTGCATGTATACAGTGATGCCTTCCACTGTAATTAATCCCCTCATTTTGAGTTTCAGAGACCTGGTAATCAGATATATGCATGTTGGAGAGACGATAAGCAGTTTACAGTTCTTTATGGCTGGGGATCTATTTATTTACTTTCTGTTTACCCTCTCTGATTGGCCTCTGTTATTATCACCTTGTTAGTGCACACACACACACATACAGAGCTTGCTCTGTTGGTGCAATTGCATCTGTCTTTCATGGTAGCGGGCATACAATACGTTTTATATTTCATTCAGCCTCCGGCCTTGTTTGGATCTCAGATGTATGTATTTATACTTGTGTGTTCCCTTATAGCGTGCATCAGCGTTAGTGCTCTAATGACAGGCGTAGAAGCCTGACTGCTTTGCCTCTACTTTCGCCTCACTCCCGCCTTCTTGTTTAAACTGCAATCAAAAATGGGAAACGTGAAATTAGGCTCACATTCCTCTCGTGGGCTCATTCCCCCCTTTCCGTCATCCAGCGAGACGCAGGTCCAATAACAATAAACACTCACTTCCTGGGCCCGGCTGCCAAAAACAGGATGTTTGCTGTAATTGACGCTCCTTGGAAGTGTTAGTGGTACGGTATGGAGGAGGATGCTTACAACTCATCTGTTTTCACTAGGCCAGCCATGATGGCTTATACGCCTGTATGCACTTGGGCACATATGCATACACTGTACAGCACGGACACTATGTACGTGCACATGTTAACACAGATGCCTTCATGCAAATTTGTGCGTCTCCTGCATAGCATTTTAGAACAGAAGAAGCAAATATTTCCTTACACTCCGGACCGTAATGTTGTAATTGTATTATAGTAACACTAGAGGGCGTCTTTGTTACTGTGAACTCTGTTATGGTACCATAACGATGAGTTACCATTACTCACCACGATGGGTTTAGCCCCTTACATTTACATTTTAGTCATTTAGCAGACTTACAATAAGTGCATTTGTCAGTAGTAGCTGAAACGACCTTTACACAGTCACCATAAGTACATAACATTCTGTTGGAACAGCCGTCACCCGAGCTAGATATGTACCTGCAATGTGCATTACAAGATGACATAATATATTATAAACCTGTCCGTACCTACAAGCTTTATTGTTAGGAACAGATCATTACATAACGGAACAGAAGTGCTAGACATATAGGCTGGGGATAGGGGTGGGGGAGAGGTAGAAAGGTCAGTGGCTGAGGTGCCCAGGTGGAAGAGGTGGGTCTTGAGTCTCCTGTGGAAGCTGGCTAGTGACTCTGCCGTTCTGACTGCTCATTCTACCAGCTCAGGGAAGAGTTGTATACTAAGTTGAGCGAGCGTTGCATCCTCGTAGCCAAGGTGGTGCCAGCTGAGTTGGTAGTTTGAGCGTAGGGGATGTTGCACAATGCAACAGTGACACCAAGTGTTTGTTAAAAAAACTAGCCACAGTTCTATATGACATGTCTGTGTTTGTGTGTTGTTCCAGCCTAAAGCCTGTGCTGAGCACAGTTCACTGTTCCTGGTTGTGAATGACATCTTCAGGTTAGTTCTACGTCTAAGGTTAAAATTGATGGTGTGTGTCTTTTTAATTCTACATGTATTTGTCACCTACAGTAGTGCTACAGTAGCGGTACACCACATGTAAGGCAGGTTATATTATATTAGTAATGTGTTTGTGTGCGTTTTGCAGGTCCATACTGAAACAGATAGAAGGGAATCAGTTGTTGTGGTTTCTGCTCCAGTTATTCACCCGCTCTTTCCTCAGAGAACGAACGTGCCTACAGTCTCAGGTAGGCCTGTGTTTGTATGTTTTTAAAAGGATAATATCAGTTATTCAATTTGAAAATGTATGTAAAGTATATAAATATGGAAAACATGCTCATACACCAGAAATGGTATGTACTCACTAAAAACACGTTTTTTTTTTCCTTATTATTTTGTGCCAAGTCTAGAGCTGTCACACTGACAGCACTTTGATGCTTTTAACGAAACCTCCTTAAATCTGTCTTGCCTTTAAATCCTATCTTTGTAGGTGCTGCACAGGACATATACTGTATTTTAGGGATAATACAGAGTGATGGTGTGACATATGTTAGCCGGTAGATGGCAGTGGTGCAATGTAGTAACAGTAAATGTATATTTAATGCCCATACTGCTCTTAACACCACCTATTACACACTACATTGAACATTAGTTAGAACAGAATCACTATTATACTGCCTGCCTGCCTATCATCTTTTTTTTTATAAGGTTGACACCTTCAATGATATACACTGCTCAAAAAAATTACACACATCGGGTCTCGATGAACACAATATATTAAAGATCAACTTTTTACTGTACATTGTGTAATTCGTTGAGAACAAAATGACACAACGGTCAATGCAAACCAAAATCACTAACTGGCTGGATTCAAACTCTCATCGGAAAAAAGTAAACAATTGAAATCACAGGCTGTTCCATCACGGCAACTCATGATGTGACTCAGTAGTGTGTATGGCCCCCACGTGCCTGTATGCACTCCCGACAACTTCTGGGCATGATCCTGATGAGACGCCAGATGGTGTCCTGGGGGAGCTCCTCCCAGACCTTGATCATCAGTGAGCTCCTGCACAGTCTGTGGCGCTACTTGACGCCGTCGGATGCACCGATGCATTATGTCTCAGAGGTTCTCAATGGAATTCAGGCCTGGGGAACATAAGGGCCAGTCAATGGCATCAATGCCTTCATCCAGGAGCTGCCTACACACTCTGGCATCATGAGGCCGGGCATTGTCCTGCACCAGGAGGAACCCAGGGCCAGCGTAAGGTCTGACGATGGGTCTGAGGATTTCATCCTAGTACCTAACAGCAGTCAGGGCACCATTGGCTAGCACTTGGAGGTCTGTGCAAATCTCCATGGATATGCCTCCCCAGACCATCACTGACCCACCACCAAACCGGTCATGCTGGATGATGTTGCAGGCAGCATAACGTTCACCACGGTGTCTGTCACGTGTGCTCAGCGTGAAGCTACTCTCATCTGTGAAGAGAACGTATGGATGTGCCAGCCTGGAGCTGGACTGCCTGTGCAACCTGGGCTGCAGGCACCGCCTCATGCTACCAGTAGTGACAAAGACACTAGCAAAATGCAAAACTAGAGAAGAATCAGTCAGGAAGGAGAGAGCAATTGCCTGCAAAACCATTCCTTTTTTGGGGGTTGTCTTGCCGTTGCCTCTCCAGTGCACCTGTTGTCACTTTCATTTGCACCAAAACAGCTGACATTGATTCACAATCGCTTATGCTTCCTAACTGGACAGATTGATATCGCTGAAGTTTAATTGACTTGGTCTTATACTGTGAGGATTACGTGTTCCCTTCAATTTTTTGAGCAGTGTATTATTGATTATAATTGAGATATTATTGTAGGTTCTCTCATGTGCGGTGATTTAGATAAGAGATATTTACATTTTCAACACAGACTTTTAATCTGTCCTGTTTCAGAGCTTTGTGTCCTTGAAGGCCTTTTTTCCAAGCACACCTCATAATCTACTGGTTCCCTTGTTGACCCAGCCAACAGGTACTGTAACTGTATGCTACCACGTGTGTGCACACGCGTGTGCGTGTTTCTTTACATAAGCTGAATAATATGCATGGCCTTGACTTGTGAGACAGAGCCTGGTATCCTTTAACTGTGTGTCAACAAAGCTGTCCCCCAGAAGAATGAATGAATGGATGTTTGTTGTGGCTGCTAACACCCACCAAAAACTGATGGCAGATGTAAAGTCCAGTCATTTACATGACAGGTTTACACTGCCTACCTGTACACAACAAAATCTGTAAGCATGTACATTTACATGCGCTGTGTACGAAACTTGTGAGCCATAAAACCAATAACCTCCCTCGTACACGCATGCACAAGGGTGGTCATTGGTTTTTGGGCAAGCAATGAACCGCTTTTTAATAGCTGGTGACCTAAAATAGCATAAAATATACAGTATAAACAGCATCGGAAAATGTTATTAAAGCTAATCAAACAAGATTAACTTCATCAACAAGTAAAGAGAAGGACCCAGTGCATCAGCGCCCACACTGGCCTGCAAGAATAATTAACATGAATGGGGCCATTTAGGGACCAACTGGACCTTATCCAGACCTCACAGTTAATTATTAGTGTGTGCAGGATGTAGGGCTACTCCTCAGCAGGGACTGAATCCCGCTGGCACACTTAGAAGTGAAGGATGGGAGGTTTCCTCAAAGTGAAGACTTCAGCTAGGCCAGGGAGCGCCACCTCCTAAATGACATCATTTATTACATGGGTAAAGGAAAGGGTTAATCACATGGGCTGCAGGGTGTCCAGTGAAGTCATTTCACCTACAGTATGGATCAGTACATTTATGAATCTCAATACATAGTGCTAGTTAAGGCAAGGGTCCATCAATATGCGTTTGAATCTGTTCTTCTAGACATGCCGATGGACTCTTGGACAGATCACCTGACCTGGCTCAGTGGCGAGCTCCAGAGACTGACAGAGGAGGAGGAGGAGGAGCGAGGTGAAGACGAACGCAGTAGGTGAGAGAACGTGAGGCAGAAGGAGCGAGCCAGTGTGCTCATGTTTGTGTACCACTATTAGCCTCCTAAACGCCTGTGTGCTGCTCTCCTTTCCATCACCAGTTGTTGGGTGGGGGGAGTTAGGTCCTCTCCCCATGCATCACAGCAGAGGGGGGTCCCGCTGCGCCACTCCTCCAAGCTCTCATTAGCGTCTATTATCCCGGGAAGTAGAGCTACGGCGGAGACGGGTGTCGGGGAGCGCGGGGGGAGAGGGAGGCAGAGCGGCTGGAGGAGCCACGTTGGAGAGGAGAGAGGGGCGGCGGTAGGGGGGAGGAAGGGGGGAGAGAGATGTGGTTGAAGGGCCAGGGATGGAGACAGCTGATCCCCCACCCCCTTCCAGCTGCGGCTTTTTAACAGTTGCCATTATCCCCGCCACTCTGGTCTGGAGCACCGTGCAAAATTCCCCACGAAAACGTCCCGTTCCTAGCTTGCGGTGGGAAAGTTGGTGAGCTTGTGTTGCCCCGAGCGACGATGCAGCTGCCAGCCTCGTCAGATGGGTGCCGTTAACGTTTTGAAGAACCGTGGGCAGGGGAGGGGGGGCTCTAATGATGATATTAGGGAAATTTGAGAGAGATTGTTATCCCTCTTCCAACTACAAGCCATCCTCTAGATGTTGCAGCTGTCTGGCGCTCTACTACTTCTGTTTTCTCAGTCCGTTGTTTAACAATAGCACTAGTAGCACTGTATCTGGACACATTTACACATATTATTTGTCTCAGGGTCTCCTGCCATTGCTTTTGACCTTCTCACTCCTACCTTGCCTGGTGCCTGGTAATTGATTATTATAACGTCATATAGTACAACATCATATAGACTGCTGTCTTGCAATGGGCTGTAGACACTTTCTGGTATTTTCAGACACGTTTTTAACTCAAATTTAAAATGTAATTTAAAATGGTAAATGTTTGTACATATTTTCAGTCTTTGTTGAACCACCTGTCTACCCACCACAGCACTGCATGTAGTAACTAGTAACTAGTTACTACACTAGAAGACGAAGAAGCGACAGTGATTTCTAGCTGTAGCATTGAGTCTGCTTTCTCCTCCTATACAGCAGGGGTCAGTGTGTTGTGTTTGAGGCCTGGTTCCTGCTTGTTCAGTGTGCCCACTGGGTGGAGGTGGCTGTCCAGCTGCTGGTGTCAGCGGAGCCTGAGGACTGTGACGCTCTGTTGTGGCTGCTGACATTCTACCATCACCCGACCAACACGGGCCACCACAGAGCTGTACAGTTGGTAAATGTGCATCTACATGTGACTGGCAGTTATGAGAGAATTACTGACTCACCTGTATTATTTTTTAGGTTGAACCTTGTGTTAAATGGACCCTCCTTGCGGTAAAACTAGCATTACCTTCATTCATGAGGGGATGATGCTTATAGTTGGATTATATTTTCAAAATATAATGCATAGGTACTATAATATGCATGAGTGTACCCCGTGCTCTCACTAATTCTTGGCCTGTGTTCTACCATTGAGTTCAACTTTATTTTTACTCCGGGACCTAAACAACTCCAGTAAATGAATCTTTATGCACCGCGTGATAGCACATTTAAAATGCATGGGTTTAACCAAAGTCCTTGCATGCTGTCTTGGTAACGCCCGCGGGGAGTTGCGTCGGCCAGTTTATACTTCTACTACACATGCACAAGCTCAGTGCAACCACATGATTGGCTTTATAGGTTTCCCGATCAGCCGTTAGAAAGCAGACGATTGGCTCTGTGGAGGGAGGGGTGGGATATGTGCATCCAACCGTCATTTTTGGCGTTACGGACACGACAGCGGGACAGAGTTGGGGGTCTGTGCCAGTGGCCCTGGCCTTACTGGAGGCACTGGGATAGCTTGGGGGATCAAGGCTGAGTTGGTATTGATTTTCTCTGAGTGTGTCTGGCCAGCCTTCCTGGGTTTCAGCCTGCTGTCTGCTCGTCTCCGCTTACAAGCCTAGGAGACTGTCTCGCTCAGACTTGTTCCAGTGTGGTCCACGTATTTCAATTCATAGTATTTTTTTATAACCTTAAAAATGTCACTTTTACTTTCAGGTAAATGCCAGAGAGGCATGGTGCCTCATAAGATCAATCTTTCACGTCTCAGCTCCTCCCCTTCCTGCTGACAGCCTGCAGTCATTGGCTGAGCTCCTCTTAACGAGCTCACAGCAGCCATGCTTGGCCCCACTAATGGTCCTCAGCCTCTTGGTCAACTTTGCAGTTTTTTCCCAGAACCCATTAGGTGGCGTGACAGAGGCTGTATGCAAGGTGAGGAAATACTGTTCTCCATCTTTATCTATGACTGCTGGGTCTTTTGTGTTGGAATAACAACAAATTTTGACATGGCACACCTTTTTGTTTCATCAAAACATTTTCTGTGTTTTTATATATTTTTTTATTTGTAATGTTCAATGAAAAATAAATAGTGTGTAAAAGAAATAACTCACTTTATATATAAAGCCATGGAAAAATAATGAATATATATATTTATAAAATATATTTATT
>JAOEHI010036714.1:0-22970 GCA_025447815.1 Percopsis transmontana | reverse complement strand
TAAACGTCCTTCCTATCATCACCCCCCCCCCCCCACACACACACACACACACACACACCCCACAAAGTAATGCCCACTTTCCCATCGCTCTCACTTTTTCACCACACAGAGCAAACCAATGTATAGTGATATTGTTTTATGCTGCCAAGCATCTGTTTAGCAGGAGTGACATAAAAATCACATATACTGTATGTCACATATAGCATGTTTCCCTAATATCACATCTGGACAGAGTGAAGCCTTGTGAAACAGAGCTCATATATTTGTAAATAGGGAACGACAGTGCTGTTAAGGTCTAGTATTGTAATATGGGCTTGTAATGGTACTTGTTCTGAAATTCTACAGACTGTCAAAATAGGCTGCGCAAGAAGAATAAAAGACTAATGTAATTTAGTTCTGTTTTGTAAAAACACAAGCTGTATTGTTGTATGAAGCAGTGTATTGCTAAAGAAAGAGTAGTAAGTAGTAGAAAATGCTGTTCAATCAATCGCTATTGGATATACACAGAATTTAGACGATGACAAATCCGAAATCAAAGGTAATTTGTCCATGGCCTCCTGGGAGAATAACATCTGATAAAATGTTGTGTATCATAGTCTTAATTCGTATACCGTCCCCCCAGCCCATCTGATGGCAAATCAAAACAAGTCTAAATGGGGGCTGTTTATCACAGGAGTCAGGCTAAAACAACTGTTTAGAGACAAGCACCATAACACAGACTGTGGGTGGGGGGGGCACTTCAAAGTGGTCCCAAATGAGCTTCTGCATAAATGCGGATAAACATAAAGGGTGCTAAGCATAATCACTCAGTAGTAGGGAGGGTCAAGAAATGAGGCGGATTGTTTGTGACAATTAGGCCGATGCCAGATATTGCCTGCTTTGCCCTCCACAATCACTAGTCCCCATCAGCCAACTCTGTTTATCAGTAATTGTAATGAGGAAAACACTCTGCAGCGATTAGGTCCAGGGTGTGGTAAGACAGAGATCAGCCAGCCCTAAACACAGGAGCAGTGTATGGCCAGTTGGCACGAGGTCCCACTGAGAGAGTGAAAAGGGAAGACAAGCAAGCAAGGAAGGGAGGTAGGGAGGAAGAAAGGAAGGAAGAAAGAAAGGAAGAAAGGAAGGAAGGAGGGGTGAGGGAGCGCGGAAGGAAGTGAGAAAAGGGACGGAAGGGAAGAAAAGTAAGAAGGAGTGAAGGACGGAAGGAAAAAAGATTACTGAGGTGCAAAGACAGAAACAGAGAGATGGAGAAATAGATTTATAGAAATAAAGCGGTACGGTTTTGGGGAAGCTTGTGAGCTTGTGAGACTGGGGTAGTCATAGAGAAAAAAAGACAGACTACCCATTCTACTACATGTACACTTCAACCCATATGGTGTGCATCCCGCCTGATGAGGACACATTATTTAGTCAGTGTTTGATTGATGACCGCGATGATTCACCCAACCACAATTCAACAAAGTTGGAAGGTTCTGCTGAAATCTTGAATGTCTGGACACAGAAAGAGCATATCTCTGCATATTCTAAGAAAAACTGGATGCGGGGGCCTTGTTTATTTAAAAAAATAAATAATAATAATAATTTAAGACTTCTGTTTTTTTTCCCCATCTGATCACAACATCTTAGCTATACATTCCTTTACTGGTCTTTGATACTCTTTAATGAGTCACAATGGAAATAGCTTGGCAGACAGACAGAGAGATTGATAGAGAGAGAGAGAGAGAGATAGAGAGAGAGAGAGAGAGAGAGAGAGATTGAATTAATAGCATATGTCAAAGTCATTGAATTTATAAGCATGTACATGCCATTTCTTACATTACTCCATCTGTATGTCACATCCACGAGTCATGATTGCATCTCACAGCATTACCCCAATGTCCTAATGACACCTTTAAAGACTGCATAAGTGGGAACCAATTGAAATATGCGAGGGTCTTGACTGACACCTAATGGAAAAGTTTGTAACTGCACCTTCACCTGTCAAACTGAGTGCAGCGTGGGTAGCTTTTTGTCCTTTGCATGCCATGTTGAGACAGGCCATAGTGTGTTTGTGTGCTTTCCAGTTAGAAATTGTCTGATTTCAGTGCCAAGCTCACCCATATAATTTAACTCTGCTAAAAACAGTGTTTAAAAGGTCATATCCTTCAATGAATAGGCTACACTCCTAAACATATCCAGATCACACACTTCTGATATGTGTGTATTTGCAATGATGTAAAATGACATCAGAGCTATATAAATGTATAATACTGTACTTTATGTAAATCAGTCTGGAGCGTGAACGCTAATACACTTAATTCACAAAATATTTGAACTATATGAGAGAAGTCTTCTCGCTTGTGTACTGTAAGTGTGTGTGTGCGTGTATTCTGTACATACAGTTGTCAAACATAACAAGTGAGTAAGCTTTACCATAATCTTTTTTGCTATTTATTTTAAGGGTTCAACTGTGGAAATGTCAACGACAGAGATTAGTAGATAAAAAGACACATTTTTATTATGACTAATATACAGATACTACTATACACAGGAGTACTATCTACATGTAAAGTACACATTTCCAGTTTAGGCTTTAATATCAAAACCAAGTCATAGCATGTAATCAGTTGGGTGACTTTATTTTGACATCATTAGAAAGAGTTGGCACACTTCTCTATGGAGAATTAAACTTTTTTTCAGTTTAGGATTTGTGTCAGTGAGGTCATTTCAAATATTTTACTGTAAGTTACTACAGCATAAAACTAAACAAACTATCTCATGGGAACACAATCAAAATTAATGTATCAGAACATGGCAGGGAGCCAGTTGCCTATTTTCAGAATATTGAGAAATCTAAAAAATTCATAAGCCGTGGCACACTTAAACCTCGAACATATAGACAGCTCCCATTTTTAATCCTTGAGACTAAACCCAGGGGCTAAAACGGCTGCAGGCTGCTCTTGATTCAAGTTTTGCCAAGCTTCTTTGAATTTGACTTCTTGTCCCCAAACTCCAGAGGGGAAAAAACAACATCCATATAGACCTTTCCAGGGCTTTGAAGAGATATTATCTATCTCTCTCTCTCTCACACACACACACACACACACAAAACTTTGTGGTGTTAAAGCTACACTGTGTGTTATCTTTACTTTATGTCATTTTGACGACACCTACATAAAGATAAATTTCAATTTGAAACCCTACAGCTGAAAAGCATAGATTATAATATATTTAGTTAAGATTATCCTCTTTGGTGGGCCACTGCTGTTTGACTCTTGTGTAATTTACATACAATTAGGTCAGCAGACGCTTTTATCCAAAGCAACTTACAATTACATGGAGCAGATAGGGGTTAGGCATCTTGCTCAAGGATGCTTACAGGTAGGCCAACTCTGGGGCACAAACCCACGACCTTCTGCCTGGGAGTCCAACATCTAGACAACTAGACTATCCTGTCCCCGAGGTTTTAATTAGGTTGTTTCTAGGTATGACACAACATAATTGTGTAGAAACCTAGAAACATATTGAAAACCTCAGAACTGAAAATTGAAAGGCTTTCGTAAATATGGAGCAGACTGAATGGTTATTATATTACATCGATAGGTAACACATGACAGCAAAACAAACATGCACTCTGCTCCATTTCCACCCCTACATATCATTTTCTTCTACCATCAAACACCCCTTTTCTCGACGTTTCTACATCCCATCCTGTAGGCCTTACCCTGCCCAGCCCTGCCTCCACTCTTTCACTCCCCCATCCTGTCTGCAGGCTGCCAGGCCTAGATAAGGTGTCTTGGCAGGGAGCTGGAGCGCTGGCCTTCGCCTTTGTTGGGTGGGAATCCAGGAAGCTGTGTTCACGCCACGTTGTTAGAACAACAGGACAGGGAGGGGAAGCAATTGGAATTAAAATGAAACAGAAGAAGGAGAGCGGAGCTATAGCCACTTGAATGCCAGTAAAACATAATGAGATAGCTTAACTTTGGATGTGAGTCAAAAACTTTAATTTCAGCATGTTTCACGGGCCACTTTTACAATGCTAAACAGGAAATAAAGGTCCAATCAAAGTTAACACAAGCACAGTACCTACTTTCTTTGGTGTGTGAGTGTGTGCGTGTGTGTCAGTGTGTGTGAGAAATCCGTTACAGTGTAAAGCAGGTGCTAAGCCTAGATGTGTGACTGCCCCCCCCCCCACACACACACACACACACACCCACACCGTTATGATCCCTCTCTGATTTACAGTCATACGTTTATCAGGCAGGCACACAAGTACACACACACACACACACACACACACACACACACACACACACACGCACGCACACTTACACACATAAACGTGCACTCACATACACAGGGTGCAGCAAACCACTATTACATCATGTAAACTTGGCACTATTCATGATTCATGTACACAGTTTGAATACATGGTTAATGGCTGTTAATGGAGTGTGTGAGTGCTGTTACACAGTGGCGGACCATGACCCACGGCACTGGGCCTTCAATGTTACTACAAGTAACACAAAAGTTGCCGTATGCGCTCAGAACAAAATACCGGTGCATATAGTAACCACACACATAAACACACAAGGGCGACGTAGTGCATAGGCTACAACCTGATCTACATACAGGTATTTGCCTCGTTCGTGTACTGAACCAACACTGTAATAGGTTTAGGTCAAAACGCTCGTTGCCACAAACACGCCACAAACAAGCAGACCAACCTCACCTCTAAATCCGACAAAAAATAAAAAATTCCTTACAGTAGATCACCGTGTGTGTGTCACAAAATGATATCACATTATTCAATAGTACTTTACACATTATGAAATTAGACAATCACTACTAAATCCATCCTGCGGTCCTTGAAAGCTACTCTACGCTAATCGCCCCCCCTATCAACAACTTTATCTCCCCTTGCTTCAACAGAAGAGGGGATTCACTTGAAGTTCTGAAGGCCTCCAGGTAGATTTTTATGAGCTGCACTGGAAGCAGCACAACTGAGGGGGAGAGTAACAACAAAATGACGTTAATAGACTGATGGGAATGAACTTTGTAAATGAGATATAGTATAGCATTAATGAAAATATATATTAAATTATAAAAATATAAACTTCTGATTCTGACAATCTCTAGGCCAGCAGAGAAGGCCTTGCCGGCCCTGACGGCCCACCTCTGCTGTGACGTTAATATACTGTAAGAACATGCTGGATTATAGATTAAAGTCTATTTCCTCTAGTTTCCTATACATTTAGAATTGACCAGACACAATGTGCCTCTGCTCCAGAGTAAAACAAATGGTAATCTCACAATAATATTATCAGACACCCTCATTATCAACTGGCTCTTTCCCACGAGCTAGGCCCTCTTAAGTCCCCCAGCTATCCAGACCATGCCTCACCCCCATGGGCCATGACTGACCAGCCCCGCCACCACACCAACTGAGGTAATGTCTGTATTTATAATCTGTTCTCTTCAGGGATCTGTTATCCCTCTCTTCCTGTGTGAGTTGCACATACTGTATTTGCACCCAATTCCCCATAAAGACAAAATCAGCCCATGGTCTTTTCTAAGCAGTTCAGAGCTACATAAACAGCTGGTTAGCTGCGGAGGGCACGGGAGTAAGACACAAATTTGTGGTTAGAACACGGGGGACCGCAACAAGTAAACATTATTATTCAAAGCATCATCCCTGTAGTTGGTTGACAATGGATTGGCTAAAGCAATACATGCACTTGGCTGGTGGCACTTTTACAATTTTCTGTTTTGTTTTTTTTGCAGAATCAATAGATCCTCACAAATCATTCAGGGGCTTGGAATTTAAATTAAAGTTAAGTTCCATTTTAAGTTCCAGATACAAAATTTTACATGATATTTTTTTCACAAACAGACCAGGCCTTTTCTTTGTCCCATGAGGAGTTGCAAGATATCCTCATACTTCAGAACATCTGAGGTATAGCCAGATGTTCAGTAGGCCTGCTGCTGTACTACAACAACAACAAAGAAAACAAAGTGAAATACAGTAGGAAGAGGCTGCAGCCACAGTATATGGGAGGGTAACCGGATAAATCAAAATCCCTGAGCCGAAACTGAATAAACCATACCTATCAAAACTCATCAGGGATCCAAGGCCAGAGGTCCAGCTATTGACTATCTGCGAGCTGCCTCCATTTTTGTCCACAATCCCTTTCTTTCAGGAGAAGATAAGTAGATAAAGGAAAGCTAAATACACAAGGATAATCCCTGATGTATTTCCAAAGAGGAAATTATTATATTTTTAGTTATTAGAGTGCTTCCTGAAGTGAAGAAAATGCACTAAATTTTTGTATGCCTGTGTTCATGAGCAAAGAAAAACAGGCAGACGCGGCCCAGCAGTTCAACAAATATATGACCCTGAGCAACCCCTCCCTCCTGCTTGGCTGCTAGCTCAGCCAATATGTGCTACAATTTACAGTATCTCACAGCTGAAGGAAAAAAAATCTGGAAAACTCCAAAAGGTCCTTTTGGCCGGAGACACAAAGGGAGGAAATTGCATTGATTTAAGTTCAGCTTCTTTTGGCATCAGTCCACGCGTTTCCTTTTTCTTTCCCTAAGTGAGACAGTTTGGTCCAGAGCTGTTTAGATACTGCCCTCGAAGACATTTGTTTTCCTTGCCTTTCAGAATACTTCCACTGCGATCGAATAACTGGATGAGTGAAAGTGACAGCGTCACCCTGCTTGAGAAATGTAATAATACAGCTTGACTGATGTAGGATTTTTTGTGGACAAGCCAAAACAAACATCAACTGCCTATTCCATTCATAAAATGATGGGTTACTTCAGTTTCCAGTTGGATACAAACAAGATACTCTAACTGTGGTCACAGGTATGCAGAGGTGGGCCTTCTCTGCTGGCCTAAAGAAATTATATATTTTTAATTTAATATATATTTGTAATAATACTATAGCCTATGTATTTTACAAAGTTTGTTCCCATCACTCGATTAACGTAATTTATTTGCTACTCTCCCCCTCAGTTGTGCTGCTTCCAGTGCAGCTCATATACATTTGAGCTTTTATCTAATCAGATTTTCCACCCGAATTTCAGATTTTCTTCAGAATTTCGAGTGAATCCCCTCTGCTGTTGGAGCCGATATTGATGATTGTCTTTTAACCAATCAGATATTGAGTTTGGCATGTTAAGCATATTCTTTGACCCACCCATTCCTTTCTTTTTTATTGGTATTTTGCATGTGGCATGATCGGAAGGCCAGTTAGCTACTGTAACTGAAGTAAATCTAGCTAGCAAGGACTGCAGAATGGATTTTGTTTTAGTAGCGATCGTCATTCGTGAGTCTTATATCATAATGTGTATGGTACTATTGAATAAAGTGATTAAATTTGTGAAAGCACACAGTCACTTTAGGCTAAAGTACATAGTTTTTTTTACTGGATAATATTATTTAATGATGTTATTACACTCATATCAATTTATAATTTAGCCGCCACTTTTATGCAAAGCAACTTACAGTTAGATGCTGCAATTACATGGAACAGATAGGGGTTAGGCATCTTGTTTAAGGATGCTTACAGGTAGGCCAACTCTGGGGCTTGAACCCATGACCTTCTGGCTAGAAGTCTAGTGGTCTAACACCTAGACCACTAGACTATCCTGCCCCTGGTCTCCCACTAGACTATCCCGCCCCATCAAACAATATCAAACAATATGCGCACGTCCAACTTATGTAACGTATTGTATTTTGGTCTTTGACATTAGACTGAAGTTTTCAGTGCTGCTTGGTCTGTTGGAATCTTGGAATCCTGTTGCATTTCTCATTGTACAAACACATAGGCTGTTTAGGCCAACAGTACACACATGCCGCAGATTCAAAGGTCAAGAGGTTGTTCTTTGAGACCTTCTGTCATTCTTTCACACACTCCCTTCTGGACTTGACGGGTAGATATGGATATGTAGAGATATAGATATGGTTTTGTAGCAAAAGTGGCAGTCTGCGCTGTCAGTGGTTGATGTGCAATTAAGAAATTGCTTTTTCTCACCATATTACGGTAACTACACAAACCTTAGCTACTGCTTTTCAGTTTGGGGAATAGCCTATTATGATAATGCTTTCTGCTGTTCCTAGCTGGCATTTTGAACCACATGCATGCAAAACAACAGGGTGGGAGCCAGCAGAAGCTCAAGGGCTTCATACTTTAAGTCTTGGTTTCATATCAAGCCAGCACCACTTCCCAGCTTAACTTTTCTAAGTGTTCCAGCCATCCGTTTTCTCTTGATCTTACCTCCCTGCATTCTACACTATTTAGATCTCTGCTTTACCATTTCATTCTCATCTTTTTATTTGTTTTTGACACCTCCCGTTTTCCTATTCTTGGTTTACTGATAAAAAAAGCACATTTATGCTGCAAAGTTGTTCTCCTAATTGCCTTAGCTCATTTTCCCTTCGTCTCGGCCCGCTGTGTTCCACTTCGGCATCCCAGCAGACTAAATTTCCTTACCTCGGGTTATAATAGTTAGACTGTGAAATCATCAACCCCTCCCTTCACCCCTCCCATCATCCCTCTGTCCTTCTTTTCATCTGCAGCCTCTCCCTCTCTCTCTCTCAATCCCCTTTTCCCTTCTAGCCTGGCAACCTAAATCACAACTTTAATATGTTTTTATGGTTTTGCAGCTTGAGGAGTGGGCGGGGGGCTGAGGATCTAACCTGGGCTCTCTCAGCCGGTCAACAAATGGGCTAATGATGGGGGTTGGGGTACGAGCGCGAGGCACAAACTCGTGGCCCTGCAGAGCATAGAGGCAACCCAATCTCCTCTGTACCACCACACTGAAGTGATTAGGCCACAGGAAGCTGAACCTGACATTGCTGACACTAGGCCCCTCAGCCACATCCTGCCCCCGCATCCACCCGCAAACACACCACCTTACTACTGACACCCGATTCACTGAGGCAACCGCCGGCTGATTTACATCTTCTGATAAAGGGGGTGTGGGTTGTATTACAGAGAATGCAAGAGCAGAGGACACACCTTAGGAAAAAAATAATGTTAATGTAAGAAACCTGTAATAACGGCTGCAGTTTCATTTATGTGTCCTGGTGTGGTGTGTGCTGCACATGGTGAATAGGAAAAAGCAACTTGGTCTGCGAATTTCAGAATGATTAAGCTGAAGTGGGTCCAAGAACCCTCACTGCTGCAGGCACTTCTTTTCGGCAGTATTTCATAAAATCGGTCTAAAAAAATCACGAGGCAACATATTTCAGTTATCTTGGCTCCAAACCCTGGCTTCACATATATACTTTCCATATATACTTACTCACTTACTTACTTATTTTGCCTAACAGAGAAGTGACAATGCAAGGGTCAGTTCTTTCAATTTCTGAATAGTTTGAAAGGGTAGAATATCTACATGCCTTTTATATATTCACACAGAACACTGCTGCCCCCTTGTGTTTTGGTCGAAGTAAGAGCATGTCCTTGGGTGTGTGTTTGTGTGTGTGTGTGTGTTCATGTAATATATTTCAGTGCTGATGCATGAGCTTCCCCTTAAACATTCACCCTTAATCAGTGGTGGGAGAATTGCAGATAATCAGGGTTTGGTGAAACCGTAACTTTAATTTGGGAGTTTATTCAATCACTGTGTCACACGTTAATGGACCCAGTCCCGCATTGACCTATATAATCAATTGAAAGTTCAATGAAATCACAAACTACCTCAACTCAAAGAATATATATATATATTTTATTTTTATAATTTTTTTAATTATTATAATTTTTTTGTATTATTAATTACAAAAAAATTTAAAAAATTTTTTAAATTCCAGCATAACATACAAATACTCCACAGAAAAACTGTCCTGAACTTTTTCTAGGCTAACTATAATAATAATAATAATATTAATAATAATTATTATTATAATAATATTTATAGTAGCACAACAGAACATATAAAATACTGCAGCTTTATTTGGAGCCACACATTACATGAATGTAGCTTATTGCAACATAATGCATGATTATATCAGAGCTTTTCAAGCACTAGTACAGCGCACAGTTGAACTTCTCAGTTTGTCTACACTTCAGCAGCTTGAGGAAGGTTTCCATCTTATGGGCATCTTTTTTGAAGCAAGTGAGCAGGGTGTAGTCTCGCAGAACGGATTCCAACATCTCTGGCTGCACATCGTATTGGACCAGGCCATGCCCACTGGCGGCAATCAACATACCTTCATCCAACATCTAGGAAGGCAGATTGAGAGGTTTACTGTCACAAATAGGAACACTCCCATCAATAGTCCCTAGCCTCACCTCCCTTCTGACTTCTTTGTTCCCAAGGTTTCTTCTCTTTCCCGCCCCGCTGTGTTCATAACCCGCCTGTTTGTTAGTGTTTATTGCTATTCCAGTTTGTTGAGTCCATCTTGTGTGTTACCTCTTAATTTTGCCTTTGCTTGTCGGATTATTGTTAGTTGTTGTTTGTACAACACCTGACCATTGCCTGTCCTTTGGATTAAAAGCTTTGGTATTTTATCTTAGTGTGTGTGTGCTTGCATCTGGGTTCGAGTCCTGTGTTGTTACATTTACAGTGGCGGTAATCTTGTAACAATGCTAATACTTGATATATATATATATATATATATATAAATAATGAATATTAGTTTTTTTTTTATTATTATCTACCACTACCACCACCATCCCTGGTGTACATTTATATTTACATTTACAGCATTTAGCAGATGCTTTTATCCAATGCGACTTACAAATACTGAAGTACATTTGTCAACAGTTGAACAGTTTTTTTTTTTTTAAAGGAGGATAGAACAAAAATTGTTATAGAGGATTTTTGTTAGTGCGATTGGTGCTATGAGGTAGAAAGATCGGTGTACCTTGCTGATGAGGACCATGACTCCTTGCTCTAGACTGTTGAGTTTCTCTGACACCCACTTGGTTTTGTTGAGCAGCATTTCTGGAGCATCATCATAGTGATCTAGCGCTGTCTGCAGGTAAACCAATGGCTCGATCCACGACTGAACCAACATTAACACAGAGTGGAGCAGCCATTTGTCCTGCAAAATGTATGCAAGTATGGAAATTAATACATATAATATGCATTATTGCAGATTAGTTTACACTACACTGTTATCATTCTCTAAAACAGCCAGTGCCTAATTAAATCCAAAATGTAAATACCAGAAGATCACTAAATCACAGAACAGGAAACACTTCCAAAAGAAGAGTTAAAAAAGTTTGACCATTTTCATATCAACAGCAACAATAAAGTTGGCAATTTCATTATGATCATTTCAAATGCTTGCCATCGAGTTGGATTCTCTGCAAATCAGACAGATGATTTATATCAAAGAGACCATACCAATTTTTTTATATTACCTAATTGCTATATGTAAAACAGCTTAAGTTCCAACTGGACAACTGCTACATCTCCTAACTATTCTCTTCACTACAAACACAGCTCTTTGTGACAAGGCAATGGGGCTCATGGGAAATGTAGTCTTTATTTCGGGAAACGCTATTGCAATTGCAAAACTCCGCATAGTGCCTTTAATATATCCCAGCTAGTAAAAACAAAAAAATGTGTGTTAACTTTAGTTTTAAAGGTTGGCAATTACTGTAAACCCCGAGAGCAAGAGCTGATGATCATAATGTTCAACCTGCAGTCCTGAGCGTTGTAAAAACAGAAATGGTCAAGTAATTGCCTTTGCCATTATGCTTGGCATTTGGTAGTTGAAAGGGTGTAATTATTGAACTTTCTATTATACAAATTATAGTTCATATCAGCAAACGATTCTCCTTTGGCCTTTAACTAAGTGGTGCTTTCTAGTGTCCGGTCTGCTTGTCAAGATGACCTTTAGCCCGAAAAGCTAGACAGCTTCTGTTACAGTCGATGGATATATGGGGTGAACATTACCTGGCAGAGAAGGCAATATGCAAATTCTAATGTTATTTTGAAACATTTGTTTGTAACTGGTGTAAAACCATCCAAAATTATGCTGCTAATAAGGCAAGGCCCACATGCGCAAAGTGAAAATGAAGCCTGAGATCACTTGAGCCACAGTGCTAATGCTACAGTAGTGCTAATAGTGGTTTGAAAGCAGAGACACTTACCTGAAAATGCTAAATTATAGGGAGAGGGATAGGATAGGGATATCTACCTGCATGTGCATACCCAGTGCGATACAAGTTTAAAAGTAAATATGAACATGCATTGTAAATAAATGGCAATCCGCTGTTGTTGCTTACAGAGATTTGTTGTATTTCACTTTTGGAGCTGGGGATGGGGAAGGATTTAGTGATGCACTCATAGCCAGCCTGGTTCCTCTGGATACGCAAGGGCAATGGCACAAACATCTCCTCCTAAAGTCCACGCACAAGACCCAGACACACACACACACACACGTGCGCGCACACAGAAGCACAAGCCCAAGTACACATCAGAAAAACAATGACATAAACTCTGCTGACCTTGGCTGTTGGAGACAATCTGTCAGTCCATGAGCTGTGCACAGCAGATGCACGTTTTGTTCTTCCCTCTCCAGACCTCCTGCCGTGTTTTCTCTGTAACAAGCCCCTCGTCGATGTATTCCAAAGACCATTTTATATTTCCTCCGTACAGTGAAGGGGATTCAACAGACAGCTAATGCTACGCTATATTCTACACTATATTATTACCACACTCACACATGCTTCTTCAATAGATCATCCCTAGCTCATAAGAGAGATGGAAGCTTACTTTGAAGCCTGGTGTAGATCATATTAGAATTAAGGACAAATAACAAATGGTATGGTATCAAAAAGTGCTTTCGGTCCAGCATGATCTGGAAATAAGATAGTGTTCCAATCGAATTACCTAAGAGTCACATAGTACCATGCTTATACAAAAATATAATTGACTGATTGAAGGGACAATTGTTCATATACATATATATATATATATACACACACTATATTGTATATACAAAACATTGCTCCAGCTATGTGTACCAACTTCTGCACTGCAGACAACCGTTTAGTAAGTTTTTGCCAGAGGGGTCTGCTTTCAAACTGCTGATTTTACTAACAAAAAGCCCTACGGTATCAGATACAAATATTCCCATGATAGGCTATGGATTTTCCTAGATTGCACTTAATTTGAATCCTCGCTTGCCACTTTTTTTGCAAGGCTGAATTTGGCACAACCATGACATCAAACATACGCTTTAACACAATTGCGTCCAGTCGTGTACAACAGATATAGACCATGTAGGTTTGCAACAAGTCACTACACCAGATGATTTTTAATAATTATTCCATTAGGCAAATGCAACTGGTGACTGGTTATATGGTCTTCACTATAGGTATTATCTCTTGGATATTACAGGCTCAGTGCAGGATATTTATGCCTGAAATACAGAGATTTTTTTTAAGGTCTGCTGAAAGTCAAAAGAATGTTACAGCGTGCAGAGTGAAGCCTCGTGACCAGAGTTGCCAATTTGCCAAGTTATTTTTAGCTTTAAATATATTTGATCTAAAGAGTTAAAGGAGTCATTTTGAGGCGGTATACATACAGCATGTTAGTGTGTTGCTTACAAACAAAGAGCAGGACTCCTCTGAGACGCGGTAGATTAGCTCGGCATGCTGGATCACTCTGTCCAGAAGTTTCTCTTGCGAGATAGAGGGGCAACGCGAGATGCTTCCTTGCTCTCCCTTACAGGTGAGAGGGAGGCTTCTGGAGAGCAGACAGGGCCAGAGCAACACAGCTCTCATCCAAACCTGCAAGACTAAAGGAAAGGCAGGTTAGGTATTCACACACAAAGTGATAAGGACAACCCAACTTCAATATATGTTTTCTTTGATTTATATTCTGAGGCCCTTTCTCTGTTTGCAAAGGAGCTGAATACATTTGTAACCGTTTTTATAATGCGTCGTTTTGTTTTTTCCACATAAAGAAACAAAGACTGATCCAGATAGAGCTAGACATGCACGCACACAGACATATGCACTACACAGATACTGTAAACAGGAAGAATGGCCACACACACATATGCACAAACACACATCACACTAACACAACAAACACTTAATGACAGTGACAGACATACTGTACAATCACAGATAAATAAAAAAAGACACACAGAGGGGAACCAGATAAACATGCACACACAACACAAAATTCACACAAATTAGAGGTGCAACATTACCTACAAACAAGTTAGAAAGGAAATAAGAAATCAACAAAGATATGTGAAAGAGGCAACTAAACTTTAAACACACAACATGCATATTAGAAACCCATGGAACAATACACATCTGAAAGTTCTACTGTTTCTATCTCAAACTGTTGATGTAAATTGCAGTTAAAAGTTAAATCTGTCACTAAAAGCCACACAGCTTTATGCTTTGTGAAAGATTACCTGGTCTCATTCTGTAAGTATAGCACACGTCTTAGCTATGCTTTCATGCTCACAGCTACTTTTATACAGCTTGGCCATAGCATGAATAAGCTAATGTCGTCTTGCGTAGGTTTTTGTAAAAAATATTCCTTTCCTAAGTCTGCAACACAATCCCTCTTCATATTCAGTATGGCAACATGATAGTTGCCCAATAGAATAATGTAGGCCCATAGATTGATAATATATAAATAGATGATAAATGTATTTATATTTCATTCTCAATGTGATAGTTCATAATATTTACAACATTATTATTATTTCATCAAACCATTTGGCATCATTGTGAAACTGTCACGATCGGCGCGCTCACGTCCATGCGCGCTTCGTGCCTCCTTCCCCCGCAGCGCACCTGTGGAGGATTAGCCCCACAGGTGAAGGACATTAATAATGAGTGTCTTTTTAGTATTTAGTTGGTCATTGTTTGGTGCTTCGGCGCAGACGCCCTGTATGTTTGTGTGCTCTCTTATTAAAATCGACGCTTAACGCGTTTCTCTGGCTTTTCGGATTGTGTGTATTCCTCTTGCTCGCGCTTGCTCTCGCCACTTCGACCCAGGCGTTACAGAAACATTTGAAGAATTTGAAGACATATTTAATGTATCACCCACACTGTGATATAGAAAATATAGATAAATGAAGCAGGGAGATGTAAAACCCCTTTTGTAAGAGCAATTTATTTAAAATAGCAATAGATGGACAATGTTGCTGATGTTTTGCTGTCATGGCAGGAAGTAAATAATTAGCAGTAATCCAAACAGCAACAACACTATCTTTAGCAGTCATGGAGTACTCTATTATACCATATCCCACCTTTGTGTCTCAGTGTCCCATATATTCTAGTATTCTATTCCTAAACCATTGTGATTCTAATCCAATTGGAGAATTACATGAATACAGTATCTGTCAGTTTGGTTAAAAATACAAATAACAAAAATACAAATAATAATTTAGAGGTTAATGTTTACTTGAAAATAGACTCCAAAACCTAATGTTTTGTCAACCATCTGTAAACTCTTTTTCAGTGGAGAGCATTACAGCCAAACCAACATAAAGACGCAGTGCATTCATCTTTTCATGGCAAAGCTATGGAGAAACTAAATATTCTATACTTTAAATGATCAAAGATAGAATCATGGTTCATGTTTCTAGTGACAATTATTTAAGGACTTTACACAAAGGGCATGAGAGCGTAGCCAAGAAGTAGCATGAACACATGGACAGTGACGACAATGCTTTTTATTCACAAATTCACCAATACACCTGGAAGCTCACAATCTGTCACCAGATAAGGTTCAGCATGTTTTATATTGAACAGTCACCTCTAGTACGCACTTATTTAAAGGGTAACTCAAATTTAAATTAAAGATGAACTCAATCTGGACACGTAACGGAAAGAAACAGAAGGGGAGAAGAGACAGCCCTCTTACCTTTTCTTCACTCAAGCTTTCCTCTCACATTAAAAGCTCACAAACTAACTTCAGGGATCACAATATAGTTTTCTTATGTTAATTTGTTTTCATTCTAACATGAAGCTAAATTGATATTGCAATATTAATCATACTTTAGTGACACCCACGTGGATTCATTTTGCTACTCATTTTCACATACAGGATTTATAACCATGAGTGACATTAGTGTAGTATTTTTTCTACAGAGCTGTGTTTTCTAAAGCACTGTTTGTCATCCGAGGTGAAAATTACCTTACAAAGACCTATATTGCTCTAAATGCATTAGGGATAGAATAAAGTGTAAGCCAGTTTAATTTTACTGCCTTTGTTTTTATTTTCAAAACAAATCACATTTTGATTTCATGTCTGGCACAATGTACTATCTGAAATTCAAAGAAAACCATTTAGGAAATTCAAGAACATAGTGTGGGCATTAAAATAAATACTTGAGAAACACATATTTGGGTCTGAAATCTGAAATTTAAATGTTGTGTCTGCACCGCTGTGTGACAATATTTGGTTGATTCAAACCCCCCGTAGTAACAACAGCATTTGAGCATTTCATTACCAATCCAATAGGCTCCCTTTTCCGCAGACTATATATTAAAATAGCTGTGACTAAAACAGAATTCACTTTTCTTTTGCTGTTTTGCTAAACAGGAGGTCTTTCACTTTAACAGTCTGCAGAGTTTAGATGGAATCACACATTTCTCTCTCATGGACACTCATAAACTGCATTGTTCTGCAGATTACCCTGCAAAGTGGGTGTAGCATGCTCTGTGGATTTTACTTCTATGCATTATTTTTGTTCGTTCCTTATTCTGTAGAACATTTAAAAAGAAATACTTCAAATGTAAGCTATTCCAAACAAACCAATAGTTACACCTTTATTCAGAGGCATTGGTTAAATGAGTCTTCAGTGTATTTCTCTTCATGTAATCATGACTCTGCCCTCTTGACATACATAGTGTGCCTGTTTTTCAGTGTGTGTACAGTATTCAGACACTTTTCCATTTTGAAGAGCACTGGAAAGAGTAAACACATAAATATTTAGCGCTGCGCTTCCATTACAGTAGGTGTCCCACTTCTTTCGTATGCTGAAGGATGATTGGCAGCTCCTGCACTGGTACACGCCTAGTCTCTTTTAGATGATAAGGTGAGTAGAGAGATGAAGCAATTATAATTCAAAGCAGTTGCTTATTTCTTCATCCCGAGAGTACCCGGTACCGGGGTCGTCCTTCGCCCTCTCTCAAACAATGAAGTCATAATCCGTTTAAATGTGTAAAAAAAACAGTCATGTGACACACCATTGGAACGAGAACGGTGTCAACTGTGAAGCTATAGATCCCATTGTTGCACAAATTAAACATAATTCCAACCCTAAAGAAATAATTAAGCATATCGTAAACCTTTTCGCACACTTTGCGCACATCGCACACTAAAAGTTTGTAAAGATCGTAATTTATTTTTCATGCTATCTACACAAACGATACGTTATCTGAAATCTGAGACTCCACATATTCCAACAGTGTAAGCCATTTGCCTCTACGACGAACACTGTAAAATAACTTAAATAAACAAACTTCAATTATTATAACGACAACAAACTGTTTTGTTTTTGTTACTATATGTTGTATTTGATAGAATAAAACCACTTGGAAGGTAAATCCCATTGTCTCTTTTTCATTGTCTCTTCGGTGTGTAAACATGGACCAGGAAGTGATTTCCAAATGAAGTGGGTAGTCGCTTTCGATTACAACACGTTTGCGTATCGCCATCTTTTGGACCTAAAATGCAAAAACACTGCATTGAAAGTCAATGCAGTTAGATCAATTTGATTGGTCCTGAGGATTAAATAGAGGTGTCACATGTCAAAATTGACCAATGGGTTGTCGAGATAGCACTATAATGCATTTCTATGGCAGTGCGCACCTTTGTGCACGGCCCTTCCAGGACAGGGCTGCATTCAAGTCAACAAATGTTTTGTCTTGAAGGCATTTCAGGAAGTACTTTGTACATATACTTGAAGTTACAAGTAAAAAAACATATATTTATGGAGTTATTTGCAATTATAACAGCATCAAAATGTCTCTATTTGTATATCTGCCTAAACATATTTCTATTAAAACCCTTAAATTACTGAAGTTCTTTATTGACATCAAACTTAACACATATTCAGATGTTGTGCTATGGTCCCAAAGTGTTTTGGGGCTTCATCTGCATAATTTCAATAAAATATTCATTGTAAAACATGCTTTTCTGTCAGGCGAAAATTAAATCTTCCATTTATTTTGTGTTCTAGCTTCATGTACTCTGACCCATTAAATTCCACATTGATTCTTTCACTACAAGATGCATCTCACAGGTGTTACCTTTCTTTTGGTACCTGGAATATCTATATAGCCCTTGTAGTCTTGGAGATATACTCTATTCAGTTTGAGTATGCTTTTTCAAGGCAGTGACCTGAACAAAGGGCTTAGTGATGACTGTACTTTGAGTTATGGGTGAACAGGCAATAAAGCCGTGATGCCTGCATAGAGCTGTGCTACAAATCCTCCTATTATAATAAATAAATATAATAAAATAGGTCTATTCTAAATCATTAAATATTAAAGGTCAATTTGAGAAATTCATTAAATGCAATATCTAGTAAGTTTTTACAATTAGTTATTCATTTTGCAGACACTTTTTATCCAAAGCAACTTACAGTGAGCACAAAAGTATTAAGGAGAAGTTAATGGTTAAGACTCTTGCTCAAGGCTAGACCGGGCATGTCGGGAATAGAGTCTAGGACCTTTCAGCTGAGAGTTGACCACCCTAACCACTAGCCACATGCCCCCAATTATCTACTGGTCATAGCAAGCTAAATATGATAATTTAAAAGTAAGCATTTAAAAAATGTGTGGGAAGAAATGAGAATGCTACTTTCCTTTATATGCCCAATACATTACATTTGTTAGAATTGGCATTGAGACACTGACAGTTAAAAATATCACCGACAACACTACCTTATGCTTACTGCAAATGAAAAGTGCAAGGCATATAAGAACATAATTGTGAGGAGAAGTAATTATATAGGTTACATTCAACATTCAATATTTGACCACTTAATCAAATTCAGTTTGATTATCCATGCTAACTAGGCTAGGTAACCTTGCTTTCTTTTTTATTTCAAAATCAGAACAATGAAGCAGCCTGGGTTGTTCACACGATTCACATTATCAAACTCATTCAAATACTAGCTGTATATTTCTATTTTGTCTGGCTTGATAAATAGTCCACATTATCATTTTATATGAGAAAAGAGGATTGCCTCAGGTCTAGTCTTTGGCATGAGATGGGTGAAATCAAAAACTCTGTTAGCTTCTTTAATACACTTGAATAAACTTGCACTTTTTAGTGCAATATCAACAGTCCCCAGGCCACTTGGAATACTACATATCTGTACGTTCATATGCCGTTCATATGACTAGTGCATGTGTGCATGTGTGTTTGTGTGCGTACGTGCATGTGTGTAATTTATTCCCACACTATAGTCTTTTGAAGACAACAGTGTTACATGTTACAGAAGGGGTAAAAACAAATATTTTATTATACAACTATTGAACCATTAGTGTGAGGGTACAGTTTGCATAAAACTGTTAATTATTGCTCATTTGTAAAAGAAAGCAAAATCAAGACATTGTTCCATAACAAAATACGTATTTAACACTAACTATTGTAACATTTTGTAACACTAAAGTAATAGCTACTGTACAAAGACATTTGTATAAAATGAGAATGTGAGCATGCATGCGTGGGCGCTCTTAATTATTTACGAACACAACATCATCTTATTTATTCTTTAGAAAACAGAGGGATATTTTGTCATTTCATTTAGAAAGATAAAGATTATCTTTATCTGTGAAAGTATTGCTGGGGCTGGCGGTCACCAGTTGAATTATTCTCCTTCTTAGTTTAATCTTCTGACCCTTCTGGCTCATCAGAAGCAGCGTACAAGAGAGCTGAAAATGACGTTAATGGTAATGCATCTGATGTTAATGCATCTAGATGTTAATGCATCTAGCAGGATGCATTAACACTTTGCCCCTGGCTTAATTACCACATCTCTCTGATAAAATGCAACACTTTCAGTACTTACTTCCATTGTGATATTGCTCTACTAGTCTGTTTTCAGACAAAACAATTCTCCTCCCTTGTCAGCTTCCTCAGGTTCCCAGTGGAGCACACCTGCAGGCAAACAGCATTAATTACAGAGCTATCATGATGATCGCTCATGATTAATTCACCTTCTGAGCTTTGTTATTTCCCAACTGGAATCGGTGACATGGCAATGGCGGCAGCGTGCTCGCTACAGCACGCTCTTGTCCCAATGCCATGTCAGTTTTGACAAGTCTTGGAGGAATAAGGAATCCAGGAAATAAAGCCTTACAATTAAATTGGTTCACACAGCCTTGCTAATCACCGTGGACAACAATGCTGGCTCCCGCTAAGGTGAAACCGCCTTTACTCGCCGAGGTAGTGAGCAAGCTCTGTGTGTTCTTTAAATGCAAGGGAAACTGTTGCACAGCCCTGGCTATTGAGGAAGGGATTTGCGTGGGCCGAGTTACAACTGTATTCTCTCTCCGCAGTGGGAAAGGTTTTAGCTCTGCCTTTCTTCAAAGTGGGATTCGTAAAAAAAGGAAATGCCTGGCACCACTCCTCATGGTGGGAAGACAAAGGGTACGTTGCGCTACCCTCCCCAAGGCGCATTCAAGATCCACAATTACTATATTACTAAGTCGACATAATGTGGACATAAAGTACAGTGCAATACATTCACAATAACAAGAAAAATAACTAACGGTTAACATGTTAAAGCACATTCTTCAATATGGAGCTCCACATATCTGCTGCAGTCTTTGAAGTACCCCAACCCTGACACGCACATTGTACCTCTACCCTTCTGTAACTCTTTCTTTATTCATCCATCTTCATCACATTTATTCTTCCTACACCCTTTTTCCTCTTTATCTATTTCACAATATTTATCCCTTTTCCCTCCTATTCACACTTTCACACTTTCCACCTACAGCTCTGTCTCATAGAGCTCTGTTTTTCCCTTTATTTATTTATTCAGCTCTCTGTATTTTTTCCTTATTTTTCATTTCTCTTTTTATTTCTGTCTTCTATCTTTCTTGAGTGTTGTGACAATAATATTACTTCTCACGGAGACGTCAATCTAAAGGTCTTCATGTGCCTCAAGTTACATTCTCAAATAGAGTTTATAGACCTTATAGTCTGACCTCCTACCCTTCTACTGGGAGTGCCTCTTAGCATCCCGTCAGTTGAACAAATGTATACTGAGGCTAGTATGCATTTGTCAACAGAATACACAAGGGCCTCCGGTGTAAGCATATTCGGTAACACTTTATTTGAAGAGGTGTGCATAAGACTGACATGACACTGTCATAACCATGACATGACACCTTATAACAAACTCCTCGTAACAAAGACATCCCAAACAATGTCAACTTGACATTAAACTTGACATTAATTTACCGAATGACACTTAATGACAACAGTCATAAACATTCATAAAGACTCCTTCATGTTCATAACAGGTGTCATGTCATGGTTATGCACACCCCTTCAAATAAAGTGTTACCGCATATTCTTTCAAAATGGGATGGGTGTAGAATTGGTCTCGAAAACACATTTCATTTCCCCCAGCAATGTAGATTATTCCCAAGATATGGCGATAGAATGGAAAATGTAACCCGTGCGAGTCCCACACGACTGGAGCAGCCATAGCTTTAGTCAATTCGGCTTGTGGGCATTACTTTTCCAATTACATAACGTGAATTGTACAGTAAGAGGTAATCCGGAGGCAAAGTGTCTAGAGCAGCAATGCCCATTAATAAGAGTTACTTTCTTTCTTTCTTTCAACCATTTTTTCCTAATCAGGAACTTTGTTTGTTTTAAAGGTTGTTGCTGTCAAAGTAGCCCCATATCCTGCTCAACAGAAAAACAAGCAGCTTGTGTGTGTGTGTGTGTCCATGTGCATGCGCTTATGCGTTTATTAGACGTTTCTGTGGCAGTTTATGTGACTGACAAAGTGAAGCGTCGGCCTGCCCTCGACACCAAAGCAAGTCATCTACTTCCTGTTTTGTGAATCAGTGTCCCTGCATGCCTCTGTTGCAGTGATTGTCAGGTAACATTTAGAAAGCCCACTCGGTCTGTGAGCCAAATTACAGTCTCCCTCTTCCTTCATTTCTTTAAGCTGCTTTTTATCGGTGGAGAAACAACTTCAGTGGGATTCTAAAAGCAGGTTCCGTGGCTCAATGCAAATTGTTTGAGAGAGAGAGAGAGAGAGAGAGAGAGAGAGAGAGAGAGAGAGAGAGAAAATCGACATCTTATAAACAAACAACAGAGCATAATTAGGTGACTTCTTTTTTCTGACATTTCCATTGTGCGAATGCTTTCATCGTGCGCATCATGCTGCAGACATCACATTATGTGTGGGGGTTCTGCCTTCACGTCCCCATAAGTGCAAAATAACACTGGGAGAAATAATTTGTGCTGTATGCAAATATATTGCCTGGCAACTATTTCAGCACAATCATTTTCCATATTGTATCTACAGTAGGTATGTGTGAGGAGCTTACTACACTAACTCAGCTTATGACAATGATGGTACTGTATCCATGTATACATACTACATATACATACATGAACATGCATATACTATACAGTATGTAAGTCTGCATGTACATGGCCACAGACACACACACACACACACACTCACACACAACGCGTTGACCACCTGCTACAATCCTTCAGCTTGTGTCGATGCATCAGAACCAGAGTGCTGTTAAGTCTTTGCCCCAGGTAGTGCCTCCGGGTGTAAACACGGAGGGGGGGTGAGGCACGGCCTGACAGAAGCCCCTGCCTCGGGCGGAGAACACGGAGAACACGGGGAACACGGGGAACGTACCAGTGTACGCTGGCGAGGGCTGCTGGTGATTCAATCCGTGGGGGGGGGGGGGCGGGGGGGGGGCGGGGCGGGGGGGGGGGGGGGGGGGGGGGGGGGCGGGGGGGGGGGGGGCGGGGGGCGGGGGGCGCTGCCG